>CAUZLF010000740.1:0-20171 GCA_963580285.1 Lucinisca nassula | reverse complement strand
GCGCATCAGTTCCGAGACCCCCCCCCCCCCCACACACACACACAAAAAAGTCAAACAACCACAGAGATGAAACAACGGTGATGTAAGATTTCGGACATTTCAGGGCGTCCAACTGATATTGGCTAAGCCAAGAGCTCATCACAAGGAGCTAATGGCAATTTGCTTGAGTGTCAAAAGCTCCTCCTGCTGTTCACGACAACCGCTACCTTTACAAATAGTGTAGTTCCAGATCAGATGGCTTCTTCTGAAGCCATCTGATCATGATCTACACTGTTTATCATGCAGTATGTGAAATTGACTAATATACTATATCAAGTAGTTTGATTGGTTTACAATAGTTAATTAATTTATGCAGCGGGTTAAGGGTTAAAGTTTGGCAAGGCCTGTTCTCCTTGCAACAGATACATGTACTAGTAGAGAAGGACTGTTGTAGTTCTTTTTCTTGCACACCAGACAAGGAAATCCGTGATTTTACCCTGGGATAGAAATGTATGTTCTGACCCTGGTGTTCCGACCCCAAATCGAATATTATCGCGTGTTTGATAAATGCACTGGTTGATTACAACCTCATGCGCGGCGTCGCCATGCGTGATGTCACTAAACATTCCTGTTGTGTCATCACAAAATGACGGACGTCGGTAACCGAAGTGACGGCAGCATTAAAAATTCGCAATAGAAATGGAAGGTATGCAAGAAACAGAATCCTATATGGTTGTGAGGGGTGAATAGAAAAAAATCCGTCCCTCGGGATCACAGTGATCTCTCGGGACGGATTTTTCCATCCACCCCTCACACCCATATAAGATTCTTATATTAATATCTACACTTCTATATTCCTCTTCATTATGATAACCCACCCGTGCGACAAAGTGCATTTTCCAAATCTTCAAAATGGCATTTTTTTTGAAAATCCGACATATTTTCTCTCATACATACTCCAAACAGGTTGTGGGTGTTCGTTAGACCCGCCTTTCCAATGCGGTTCTAACGAGTTCCCATAACCTGTGTTTGTTTGAATTGAGGTTTAACGTCCCCGTCAACACTGTAAAGGTCATTTTGGAGAGGTTGCTTCCAATTTTGTGGGACTTTTACCCAACATTGAGATGAAATGACATCTCAAGCCCTGCCGCCCAATGAAACCAATAGGGTTTATAAGCATGGGCGGGCCGACATGCACCGCTTTGCCCGGGCAGGCTTAGATCCTCTAAGCGGTTTACCAGTACTCGTGTGCGGGTCGGTTTCAGCTCTGCATGGAAGCATCATGCAGCCCATCTATTTCTTCAAGCCTCGATGGGCGGGGACGATCCCATAACCTGTCTTGGCGCATACATTTACCCATGTAAACCCAAGTTTTCTATATAAAAAAGGGTTAGTGTGTGTGTGTGTGGGGGGGGGGGTGTTCATTTCACGGACTTACACACGTGATGTCTAAGCTCCCATTTTCCTCTTTCTACTCTGCCCCTCGCTGTCATCTCCTATACCATCTCTTCGATATGCATTACGATAACACACATGTGACATAGTGCAATTTTTTTTCAAATCTATAAAATGGCTACTTTTCTTATGAAAATTTGTGATATTTTTCTTATTTATGCGGCAAACATAGGTTGTGGATGCTCGTTAGAACCGCCTCGTTGAGGCGGTTCTAACGAGTACCCAAAACCTATATATTGGAGCAGAAATAAGATGAATAATGTTCCATATTCCTCTCTATAAAGTGGGGTTTAGGGGTGGTGTTCATTTCACGGACTTGCCGTAATGTTTCCCCCTTGCTCATGAAAACGACACAAGATGATCTACAAATAGCGGACTTGTCGTAAACAACCCCCCCCCCCCCCCACACACACACACACAACATAATCAGCCAATCAATCTTCTAAGTTCAAGCAAAGCACACTGTCATCGCTCAGATTAGGGGTCTTCGGTAGTGCTGATTTCATGGATGCAACGCAATGACATTTTCGCAACAGTCACATTTTTATATTTATATTAGTGGCTTGAATAATTCTGATATAACGTACAGTTTCCGCATAGCTGCTTATAATCGAGATATTGTCAGTTTTACCTTAAGGCAACTAGTATAAAATTTGTCTCATTTTGCAAGCGGTCCTGAAATGGACAGATGAACAGAATTTAGGCCACAGAAACTTATGCTTAGCTATAAATATGTTCTAGAAAGGATTGTCCTTTGGAAGCAAGGAATACACCGTAGAACTGGAAAATAGGAAGTGTACATGTTTTGTGGGCCAGACTAGCTAGTTTCGGCCAATTAGGCCTGATCAGTGACCCTCAAATATTTTCAAAATTTAACAATGGAATCAATGATCCCAAAGGACAAGAAAATATAAACTACACTATGTTGTAGTGAAAAATAATCCAGCTGCAATTTCACTGTAGTGCTTGAATGTTCTAACAGCAGGCGTCATAAGGGGCGTTACCTTAGATATGTCTGTTCGAAATCCATCAGTTAACAAGTGCGTGTAAGGACCCCCGTGAATCACACTTTATATACATGTATAGACAAAACTTATACAATACTGTTTCAATACAAAGGTAGTGGGTACTCGTTAAAACCGCGTCGATGAGGCGGTTCTAACCCGCACCTTAATCCTATGGTTGGAGAATGTTTAAGAAAAATATTTCAAATTTTCATGACCAAAATAAAAGTTTTGGAGACATGAAAAACTGCACTATATCAAACGGACGAGTTTCAGTGATGTGATAAATTTTGACAGTCACGAATGACCCACCTATGTGAGATAGTGCGTTCATACATGTCTCTACACATGTATAATAATATTAATCAGTACTAAACAAAATTGATGATTTTTATCCCAGCGCTTTCCGCAGATGTTTGAAAATCGTATATCCAGACATTTAATTAGGTTATATACAATAAATGCAAAAACTGTTTTTTTTTCTTCTTCTTTTTTTCAAACATTAGTCTTGTATTTTATATACAAAGCTCGTGTGGATGTATTAATGAAATGCTGTCATTGTAACAAAAAGTACATCCATCACGAAAATACGCCTATATAAATTTGACCCACTTAAACGTTGAACCCCACTTTTATTTAGTAAAACTGGTGTTTACAGGGGTAAACATTATTTTCTTATTACTGCTCTAAAATATAGATTGTGGGTACTCATTAGAACCGCCTCATCTAAAATATAGATTGTGGATACTCGTTAGAACAGACTCGATGAGATATAGATTGTGGGTACTCGTTAGAACAACTTCGATTAGGCGGTTCTAACGAGTATCCACAACCTATGTTTAGAACAGAAATAAGGAAAAGATCACAATTTTACGTCTTAAAGTTTGCTTATATTTTCGGCGGTAAAATTTACTAATTATGTATTTGTATAGGCGTGTTTTCGTAATGCTAAAACTAACTAAAATGCACCCATAGACCCAGATACTTGCTGCTGCTGCTCTCTCTCTCTCTCTCTCTCTCTCTCTCTCTCTCTCTCTCTCTCTCTCTCTCTCTCTCTCTCTCTCTCTCTCTCACCTCAACACTATATAGGTCATTCAGGAGACGGTTCATTTAGGAGACGGTGTTTCCAATTTTGTAGGACTCTTACCCGACATTGAGACTAAATTGCATATCAAGCCCTGTCGTCCATAGCAAACAGGATTTATATGCGTCGACTGTTTGTTTGATTATATTTGTCGATAATTTGGTTTTACACCCCCGTCAACTCCACTTAGATCATTTTGGAGACACTGCTTCCAATACCCGCCATTGAGATGAAAAGACATCTCAAGCTCTGCTGCTAAATGAAACTAATAGGGTTTATATGCATGAACATTCCGACTTGTACCACTTTGCATGGGAAGGCTTTAGCCTTCTTAGCGGTTAACCAGTACTTATGTGCGGTCGGTTTCAGCTCTGCGTAGAAGCACCGTGCAGCCTAATCTATTTCTCCAAGCCCCGCTGTGCGGATGATATAAGCTCCTATTTGTGTATAAGGAATCATGTGCCTTACTTTCTGCCAAACCAAGACCAATCTTTCTGGCACTGGGCAAATTTCTTCTTTACATAATGCCATACGCCCGCGAGGACATTCTAGGCATGTTGCGCTGTCGGGCAATCCAAGTATATATTAATAGACAGAGCTAAAATTATAAAGGCATCATAGTGCATCACGAACACACAAAAAGCACATCCATCACGAAAACACGCCTATATAAATTTGACCCCCTTGAACCCCACTTTTATATAGTAAAACTGGGGTTTACAAGGGTAAACCTTTATTTATCTTATTGCTGTTCTAAAATATAGATTGTGCGCGATGAGGCGGTTCTAACGAGTATCCACAATCTATATTTTGAGCAAAAATATCGAGGCGGTTCTAACGAATACCCACAATCTATATTTTAGAGCAGAAATAAGAAAAATATCACATTTTTTGTCCAAAATTTTCGGCCTTGAATACGTCAAGCTTGGCGTGCTAACAGCGGATTCCCGAAGGGCATTCCATTGGCCAATAGCCAGTGGAAAGAACGAATACAGTCAAAATTCCTGTATGAAGACCACCTTTGGGGCTGTTCAAAAGTGGTCTTTAAGACCACTGTTGAACAGTCCCAAAGATGCTCTCTTATTAGGAGACACTGGGTGTAGAAAACACAAAGAAAGAGTCAATAAGCTCTTAAAGTACAAGTAAAACAAAGATCAGGAATCAATACAATTAACTTACTCCACCCTACAAAGACACCAAAGGGAAAGAAACACAAACATGAAGCGACCAGACCATAATGGAAACCTAAACAAAGGATGGCCATAACGACAGTTACTTTCCCACAAAATGGCCAAATGGTCATCCAAAATAAAAAGACACAAGTGATACACACAGTAGTAACAAACAACAACATAAATAAACCGCCACAGAAGAACCGCCTTGGAACGGTTAGTGGAAACAATTCCACTGGGGGGCTTAAATCGATTTTACATGGCCATAATATAATCCTCGCCCTTACCTCTGTCGCGGTATACACTAATTTTGTTTAGTCCGCATGAAGGCTTCCTAACTCATCAGTGTAACATCTCCGAGAACATACAGACCAAACAACTACAGAGATGAAACAAGGTTGAGGACTCGACAGCATACAACAACAGAATTGCTGGAGCAAAAGAAAACCAACAGTTAGACTCCGAGGGATTTAGTCATAATTTTAGGTGGTCTTAATAGCGGAATTTTACTGTACTTATAGGTATGCAACTGCCGAAAGGTCACAGAATGGCCGCGCTGGGACGTTCGAGGGTTGGGTTGAACATAGTTTTGGACGGGCACAGCGACCATGTTATGCGCTATCTTGTAGAAGAGACAGAGGCGTGCATCAGCCCGCCTCTGTTCGATGGTGCGCGACCCTAAAGTTTTAAGCATGGCCGAAACACTGGTTCTTCTATCATAGTAACAGGTTGACCAACGGGCTGTCCGCCGTTGGACTTTCTCAATCTGTTGTATTTTGTCGGCTTGATGAGGGTCCAAAATGGCCGCAGCGTATTCTACCTGCGGCCGGACCAAGACGTTATACACGTAGACTGCCTCTCTCACACCCGGCATCAAAGTTCTGACAGAAAGCATTTTCAAACTGTTATTTTGTTTTTCTTTTTTTTCACACACACAAAAAAAATAACAATAACAAAAAGTAACACTTCACTGTACATTCTAACGGTATTAGCAAACATTATTCTTTGCAAATGAAAAGAAAATTTACTTTTTTTTGTCGCACCTGCTTGTAGCAGGGTGCGACATAGGCGTCCGATTTTCCGTCCGTGCGTCCGTTCGTCCGTCCGTCCGTCTGTAACATTTATGTCGAAGTTCAACATTTACGTCAAAGTTTTTTATTTTACAACCCCAGCTACCATCAAACCTTACATGAAATATCTCATAGACCTTCTCACTTTGTAAGCACCTTGACCTGGTGACTTTGACCTATATTTTGCGCTCCAGTGAATTTGACCATTACGTCGAAGTTCGACATTTACGTCGAAGTTCGACATTTACGTCAAAGTTTTTGTTTACAGACCTCAGCTGTCATCAAACCTTACATGAAACATCTCATAGACCTTCTCACTTTGTAAGCACCTTGACCTGGTGACTTTGACCTATATTTTGCGCTCCAGTGACTTTGACCATTACGTTGAAGTTCGACATTTACGTCGAACTTCGACATTTACGTCAACGTTTTTATTTGTCAAACCTCAGCTAGCATCAAACCTTACATGAAACATCTCATAGACCTTCTCACTTTGTAAGCACCTTGACCTGGTGAATTTGACCTATATTTTGCGCTCCAGTGGATTTTACCATTACGTAGAAGTTCGACATTTACTTCGAAGTTTGTATTGTAATCAACTATAAGACTAAACAACCATCAAACCTTTCATGAAACATCACCCTGAGCTCCTGACGAGACAAGCACCTTGACCTGGTGACCTTGACCTATATTTTACGCTTCAGTGAGTTTCACACAAATTACGTCAATGTTTCAGATCTTCTCAAATAAAAGGCCTACAACAATAAAATCTTGAATAGTGTTTCTCCTAGATGTAATGACTCTGAAGGTACCTTGACATGGTGACCTTGACCTATATTTTACGCTCCACTGACTTTGACACATTTGACGTCGAAGTTCCAGATCTCCTCAAATAAAAGGCCCACAACCATCTAATCTTGCATAGTGCTTCTCCTAGATGTACTGACTCTGCAGGTACCTTGACCCGGTAACCTTGACCTATATTTTACGCTCCAGCGACTTTGACAAATTTTTATGTCGAAGTTCCAGATCTCTTCAAATAAAAGGCCTACAACCATCAAATCTCGATGTACTGATTCTGCAGGTACCTTGACCTGGTGACCTTGACCTATATTTTACACTCAATTGACTTTGACACAATATGTGTCAATGTTCCAGATCTTCTCAAATAAAAGGCCTGCAACCACCAAATCTTGAATAGTGGTTCTCCTAGATGTACTGACTATGCAGGTACCTTGACTTGGTGACCTTGACCTATTTTTGCACTCCATTGACTTTAACACATTTTAGGTTGACATTCCATATCTTCTTAACTATAAGGCCTACAACCACCAAACGTTGCATAGTGCTCCTCCTACATTTACTTACTCTGTGGGTACCTTGACCTGGTGACCTTAATCTATATTATGCACTCCAGCGACTTTTACATCAATGTGCAATATGTCCCAAAATAAATGGCCTACAGCCACCAAACTTTGCATAGTACTTCTCCTCATTGTACTGATTTGGCATGTACCTTGACCTGGTGATCATAGCCTATATTTTTTGGTCCAGTGACTTTCACACATTTTACATCAACTATCAACTGCTATGAAATTTACTTAATTAATAACAACAGTCTGATTGTGACTTCTATGACTTTTGCCCCCAGCAGGTGCGACGCCGCCTTCTGCGGAATTCTTGTTTTTTTTTTCAACAAGAACGTATAAAAAGTAGTACCCGCTCAATACAGTGAAACAATATAAATGGTGTCAGTCACAAGTGAAATGATACGATATCATTTCACTTGTAATTGATATCATTTTTATTTGTTTCAGATATGCCATCACGAAAACACGCCTATATAATTTTGGCCCCTAAAACCCCACTTTTATATAGTAGAACTGGGGTTTCAGAGGGTGTACCTTATTTTTCATATTTCTGCTCTAAAATATAGATTGTTGGTACTCGTTAGAACCGCCTCGATGTAGCGGTTCTAACGAGTGCCCACAATCTATATTTTGAGCAGAAATAAGAAAAATATCACAATTTTTCTTCATAAAATTTTCATTTTTTTTCGGCGATAAAGGTGACAATGTATTTGTATAGGCGTGTTTTCAAATCACAGTGGTGCTGTTGATGGGGCGCCTATTCAATCAGGTTTTAATGTCACACTTCACTGTATATTCTAACGGCATCAGCAAACATTATTCGTTGCAAATGAAAAGAAAATTTACTCTTTTTTCCAACAAGAACGTATAAAAAGTAGTACCCGCTCATTACAGTGAAATAATATAAATGATATCAGTCACAAGTGAAATGATACGATATCATTTCACTTGTGATTGATATCATTTTTCATTTGTTTCGGATATGCATTGATTTCACTGCTGAGTATAAAATAAATAGAGGATATTTACCTTTTTGAGATGAATACCGAACATATTTCATCGAGTGTTGAAAGTATCAGAATTTTCACGAGTGCGAAGCACGAGTGAAAATTCTGATGTTTTCAAAACACGAGATAAAATATTTTTTTAATATTTACCGAAAAAAAGTAAATTTTCTTTTTATTTGATAATATTTTAAGACACTTACTGAAATTGATCAATCGGATCTTACGTTACAATTTTTGACTTGGCTATACCGTCACAACTGTCAGTTGTAAAGCATAAACAGATCGCCATTTTTAATACAGCATTTTTACAGTTCAAATAATCCTTTTTCAAGGTATTTTACAGATTTTTTTTGTATAGATAACGTATGAATTTTGGCGAGAAAAATAGTCCGGGCTGCTACTGTGAAAATAACATGGTCATGTTATTTTTCACACTGTGAAAATTTTACAATGTGAAAATATCAGTTTTATTTGTTTCAGATACGCATTGATTTCACTGCCGAGTATAAAATAAAAAATGCAAATTTTTACCTTAGCATTATCGTTCCCTAAGTAAGGTAACGAAATGATGTCGCAATTAAGGTTAATGTCATTTTCGCCAGAAGACCCATAAAAGAAAATGTACAATATACCCACAAGCATCAATGTGTTTATAAATTGTGTGTACCCACCCACGAATCTCAAAGTGTTAAGTGCCGTTTGTCTAAAATAATAGACACGTTGCTTGCGTTGACATTAACCTTTTTGTGTGTCCCTAGATAGTATATCGGTTCAATTGCAAAACGAACACAAATTTCCCTATGGTGTAATTCAAGAATTTATCTTGTTTTCCTTTAGCTTTCTGCAAATCAGTTGATGTGCCACATTAAGCTCTGAATAGTAATAAGCCAGGAAAAAGCCAAACCAACATCACGCTTGGAAATTTGCCGCGAAAAAAACGAAGATTTTAAGATGAAAAAAAAATGTGTTATCTTTCTTATTTCTGCTCCAAAATATAGATTATGGGTACCCGTTAGAACCGCCTCATCGAGGCTCATCGAGGCGGTTCTAACGGGTACACACAATCTAAGAAAAATAAGGTTTACGCCTGCAAATCTCAGTTTTGCTATATAAATGTGTGGTTCAAGGGGGTCAAAATTATGTAGGCGTGTTTTCTTGATGTTAAGCTCCGTGAGATTTAATAAGCCGGGAAAGAGACAAACCAACATTACGGTATGACACCGGTGCGCTACAATGGCGCCTTTTTGTGTTGTTTATCAATTGGCCCACAGTTACTAAGTACAAAATCTCTTTCAGGCTGGGATCCTCGTAAATATCGCTGAATCTGGGAGCCCCAGGTAACGGTTATTTGTATAAAAAGTAGAAGTAAAACTAAGATCAGGAATTGATACAATTAACTTACTCCACCCATAAAAGACACCAAAGGGAAAGAAATACAAACATTAAGCGACAAGACCATAATGGAAACCTAAACAAAGGAAGGCCATAAGGACAGTTACTTTCCCACAAAATGGCCATATGGCCATCCAAAATAAAAAGACAAAAGTGATACACACAGTAAGTAACAAACAACAACATAAATAAATCGCCACAGAAGAGCCGCCTTGGAACGGTCAGTGGAAGATTTCCACTGGGGGGGGGGGGGGGGGGGGGGGTGGGCTTAAATCGATTTTACGTGGCCACAATCCTCGCCCTTACTTCCGTCGCGATTTAGACAAAAAATTTGTTCAGTCCGCATGAAGGCCTAAAATTGTCGCGCTATTTTTATCGATGTTAGGTCAGAGTGTTGCGTAAGATGGTTATCAATAGGGTTAAGTCTCAGTTCAAGACTGTGGACCAATCAGTGCTGTCAATTTAACCCTTATCGCCCCCGCCCATCGAGGCTTGGAGAAATAGATGGTCTGCACGCTGCTTCCACGCAGGGCTGAAACCGACCGAACTTGAGTACTGGTAAACCGCTTAGGTCTAAGCCTGCCCAGGAAAAGTGATGCGAGTCGGACCCTAGCGGTTTCTATGGGTTGTAGGGCTTGAGAAGTCATTTCATCTCAGTGTCGGGTAAAAGTCCAACAAAATTGGAAGCAACGTCTCCAAAATGACCTAAATGGTGTTGACGGGGACGTAAAATCTCAGCTCAAACAAACAAACATTTAACCCTTAAGCTGCATCTGAAAATGTCATTTGTTTATGTCGCCTGTTTCCTTATCTTGCCAACTTTTCAAACCTACGTTTTGCATGTAGGCAACAATGTAGATCTTGATCAAACTGTTCCCAGAAGAACTGTCTGATCTTGGTCAACACCGTTTGCGACAAAGACTTTAAGGTATACAGCAGACAACAAAGCAGACGACAATTGTTGTGATCTTAAGGTTCAAGATGCGTGGTCTCTAGAATCGCCGTGTACCGGATGCAGACGAAACAAGAATATCGGTGAAACCGATGGATGCTCCCCGAACGTGCAATAGTCGGAACAGGAAACATTTTACCAGTTAAAGAGCAGTATACTGTGTATACTCACTGTACTTCAAAATGGAGTATAACAAAACCTGTCGGTGGACAGATTAGCTTACCTGATGGCACTGTCATACAAACATCAGCGACACAAACGTCGGAATAAATGAAAGGAAGTGTCTTCAGGTACGATGCCATACCCAAAGATCTTGGGTGGTAGTTTAGCTATATTAATTGGGTAAAACTGTTTAATACAAATTATTGAAAACTTGAGGCAATCCTCATAGGACTGTCTCCAGGTATGGTTCCGTATTGGATGCCTTTACATGCGTATAAAATATCAGACGGGTTCGAAAATTATATTAAATCCATCAGCTAATGTAGATACTAGAGCGATGACAAAGTTTTTCTAGAAATAGCTGCAGTGATCTTGACCTTGAGCCCAGGACCCTGAAAGTCAAACTTGCTTGAGATATTATCATACCCAACATTTGTGTGAAGTTATATTAAAATCCATCAGCAAATGACGACGCTAGAGCGATGACAAAGTTTTTTTTTTCTAAAAATAATCACAGTGACCTTGACCCCAGGAACCTGAAAGTTGAACTTGTTCGAGATATTATACCCGACATTTGTGTGAAGTTATATTAAAATCCATCAGCAAATGACGACGCTAGAGCGATGACAAGTTTTTCTAAAAATAGCCACAGTGACCTTGACCTTGACCTTGAGCCCAGGACCCTGAAAGTTGAACTTGCTCGAGATATTATTATACTCAACATTTGTGTGAAATTATATTAATATCCATCAATAAATGTAGGCACTAGAGCGATGACAAAGTTTTTTTTTCTAAAAATAACCACAGTGACCTTGACCTTGACACCAGAATCCTGAAAGTTGAATTTGCTCGTGATATTATTATACCCAACATTTTTGTGAAGTTATATTAAAATCCATCAGCAAATGACGACGCTAAAGCGATGACAAAGTTTTTTCTAGAAATAGCCACAGTGACCTTGACCTTGAGCCCAGGACCCTGAAAGTTGCACTTGCTCGAGATATTATCATACTCAATATTTGTGTGAAATTATATTAAAATCCATCAATAAATGTAGGCACTAGAACGATGACAATGTTTTTTTTTCTAAAAATAACCACAGTGACCTTGACCATGACCCCAGAATCCTAAAAGTTGAATTTGCTTGAGATATTATTATACCCAAAATTTTTTTGAAGTTATATTAAAATCCATCAGCAAATGACGACGCTAGAGCGATGACAAAGTTTTTTTCTAAAAATAGCTACGGTGACCTTGACCTTGAGCCCAGGACCCTGAAAGTTGAACTTGCTCGAGATATTATCATACTCAACATTTGTTGAAATTATATTAAAATCCTTCAATAAATGTAGGCACTATAGCGAAAACAATTTTTTTTTCTAAAAAATAGCCACAGTGACCTTGACCTTGAGCCCCGGACCCTGAAAGTCGAAAATGCTCAAGATATTATCATACCCAACATTTGTGTGAAGTTATATTAAAATCCATCAATAAATGTAGGTACCAGAGTGATTACAAAGTTTTTCTAAAAATAGCCACAGTGACCTTACACTGCAGCTTTAAACAAAGTACCATAACTCTGTGACGAATCATCTAACCAGATAGCACGGATAATATGCGCATCCCCTATTGCTGCTTAAGGTTCCATTGAAGTTTCGTTGAATTTCTGCAAGTAGTTGCTGAGAATTCGCGTAGACACGAACAGTACCCTTTATATTCATGCAGAATTCATCAAAGGGCCATAACTGTTGGAAAAATCATCGAACCAAAACACGCAGGTGATATGCGCATCCACCTTCAATACTTAATAGTCCCATGAAGTTTCATTGAAATCCGCCCAGTAGTTTCTGAGAATTCGCGTAGACAAGAGCGGGACGGGCGCACGGACTCACGGACTCACGGACGCACGGACGAAGCGGCGACTATATGCTCCCCCGAAATTCTTCGGGGAGCATAATAAACCGAAGCCCGCTTACGGACCTTACCGGGCGACTTACAAAAACTATAATTGAATATTGTTACGGACCGCATTGCCTCCATTGGTACATTATCTGCATAGCTTATAGGCTTATTGGTTGGTGCCTGATGCTCTGTCTCTGGTCGGGCCCATCGGAGTCTAACTGTTGGTTTTCTTTTGCTCCAGCATTTCAGTGGTTTCTTGCTGTCGAGTCCTCACCGTTGTCTCACCTCTGTGGTTATTTGATTTTTTTGTGTTCATGGAGATGTTGCACTGATGAGTTAGGAGGCTTCATGCGGACTGAACAAATTAAATCGCGACGGAAGTAAGGGCGAGGATTGTGGCCACGTAAAATCGATTTAAGCCCCCCAGTGGAAATCATTCCACTGACCGTTCCTAGGCGGTTCTTCTGTGGCGGTTTATATATGGTGTTAATTGTTACTTACTGTGTGTATCACTTGTGTCTTTTAATTTTGGATGGACATATGGCCATTATGTGGGAAAGTAACTGTCCTTATGGCTTTCCTTTGTTTAGGTTTCCATTATGGTCTGGTCGCTTAATGTTTGTGTTTCTTTCCCTTTGGTGTCTTTGAAGGGTGGAGTAAGTTAATTGTATCGATTCCTGATCTTTGTTTTACTTCTACTTATTACCACTCTCTGAAACTGTGTCAGGGAGTTTCACCCGAGCGGCCCGGGTTCGAATCCGAATTTAGCTATGCTTCTTTCCTTTGTTACGGCTATTTTATGCAATATTTTAAGAGGGTGGCACAATATTTATGTCGTAATATGGGAGCTCGTCCGGGATCGGACTTTATTTCACCGAAAATCGCTTCGTGCCAAAATTGGCTTCTCGTCATCATAAATAAAGAGGGGCTGTGTTGCGGACCGAAATGCCTCCATTCAATTATCTTGATTGATTATTTTTGGTTTAACGACACGTCAACCCTTGTGGGTCATTAGTGTCGTCTCCAAGAGAAGGCGTGAAAAGAGATAGGAGAGATAGTAGAGGAGATGAAATTGAGGGACAGAAGAGTAAGAAGAAAATGAATGGAAGTGTAAAAACAGTAGAAACAGACGAAACAACAACATTCCCCGTCTACCCTTACATGCTGCAAGGACAGCAGGCCTTGTCCAACTGCAAGCCAATATCAGTTGGATGCTCTAGTGACGTAAGATACACGCCATATATGCATCACCAGACCACCCCCTAACCTTTCAATTATTTGCATAGCTTATAGGTTTTATCACCACTCTCTCTTACAGCTGCGTCAGTGAGTCGACTCTTTAGAAAATTGGACTTTCACCCGAGCGGCTTGGGTTCGAATCCCGTCATAGACGGGATTTTTCTTCATCTATGCTTCTTTCCTTTGTTGCGGCTTTCATATGGACTAGCGGAAGAAAATAAATAAATAAATAGATACATTAATAAATAAATGTTTTAGGAAAACTTGGCGGAAAATGCTGTCAGTGAAACATCAAGAACGTCAATAATTTTCTTATAATGAGGTGTTTTAACGAGTACCCACTAACTACGTTATAGAGCAGAGTTATAACCGCCTGCTATTGTCCACGTGACTATCGCTGCCCACCTACCGGCTATTTATAGCAGCGCTAGTCTTCTCAATGTGACGTCAGTGTCCTGTGTAAAAAGTAAAATCTGAACTGGGCGCGTGGCTTCTAAGTCGACCTGAAGTTACTAACTATAATAATACTGGAATGAACCCAACCGGACATACAGAATGCAAAGCTCTAAGTGTTCCCGGTCGGAGTCTTTCCAGCCAGGCAATCGGAAAGACAGACGGACGGTCGGCCCCCGACCATCGGGGCTTGAAGAAATAGATGGGCTGCTTGATGTTTCCAAGCAGAGCTGAAAACGACCGCACACGAATACTGGTAAAACGCATAGAGGATCTAAGCATGCCCAGGCAAAGCGCTGTGAGTTGGACCGTCCATGCTTATAAACCCTATTGGTTTCATTGGGCGGCAGGACTTGAGATTCATTTCATCTCAACCACAAAATTGGAAGCAACGTCTCCAAAATAACCTATACAGTGTTGACGCGGACGTTAAACCTCAAATCAAACAAAACAAACATTTCTCAGTAAAAAGCATGATGACTATTGAAAAGAGTTTCCAAGAATAAAAACTCATTGTACAATTTATAGACACCACAATGATATAATCCATTTAACTCTTCAGAACGCAGCTAGTTTCGAAAATCAATTTGGATAATAGGGGTTCGCTGATGATGCCTTCTGGCTTTTAACCCTTTTTTACCAAATGGAATCTCCCACCTTATATATAGCATGAGTCCATTTCAAAATTTAGGGGTGTCAGGATGTGTTTCCTTCAAAGCTGATTTGGAAAATGGCTGAACCTTTTGCAAACAGTATAGGCCCTGATCTGGGCATGCACTGTTTGCCAAGGTACCCCTAAGGAGTTTCTGGTACTGAATGGGTTAATAAGCATTATGGTTGTTTGTAGCATGCCTGCAAGCATGCAAGCAAATTGAATAGGTTCACGAGAAACAGGTGTTTTGACGAACGTTCTTAAATTCCACCTAAAATTAAGGCAAATTATGCTTTTGAAAGCATATTTAGAAGTTTCAGTTCAATTTTCTTGTGTTTTCTGCATCAGGTGTGCTCTAGTGGGAGACCACCTTTGGGACTGTTCAAAGACCACTTTTGAACAGCCCCAAAGGGGGTCTTAATATAGGAGATTTACCGTACGTGATGAGGAAAAAAATGCGTTTAAGCGCAGTCCCGCCATATCCTATGCTGCTCGAGACCTTGGGAGGCCTGAAGCAAAATCCAATGTTATGGCCCTACTAATTAAAGTTCAATAGAGTTTTCCAAGGAGCTCATGACACAGGAGCTCTTGAGATTTCAACATAATAACTTGGGAACGGTTCATTTAAACAAAAAGTCTTTGGATGTTAGGTGTTTGAGTTAGGTTTCACAAACATCCCTGCATTTTAAGAAAAGCGCGAAGTCCAAGCAGTGTTCATGTTAACAACCTATACTGAACACCTCTCTAATCAGAAGTGAAGGCAATGGACATGAATCGATACAATTAGCCCACACTTCCCACCAAAGACACCAAAGGGAAAGAAACACAGACATTAAATAGCTAGAACCTAATGAAAAAAATTACGGCGGAAAGCCAAAAGGACAGTAACTTTCCCACAAAAAGGCCAATTAGCCATCCAAAACAAAAAGACACAAGCGACACACACACTCAAAGCCTAACCATTACAAAAATAAAATGATAGCCGCGACAAAAGAACCGCCTTGGAATGGTCAGGGAAAAGCGATTTTACGCGGCCGCAATCCTCGCCTTTGATTCCGTTTTGATTTAGATATTAATTTACTCAGTCCGCATGAAGGCTCCCTAACTCATCAGCGCATCAGTTCCGAGACCCCCCCCCCCCCCCACACACACACACAAAAAAATCAAACAACCACAGAGATGAAACAACGGTGATGTAAGATTTCGGACATTTCAGGGCGTCCAACTGATATTGGCTAAGCTAAGAGCTCATCACAAGGAGCTAATGGCAATTTGCTTGAGTGTCAAAAGCTCCTCCTGCTGTTCACGACAACCGCTACCTTTACAAATAGTGTAGTTCCAGATCAGATGGCTTCTGAAGCCATCTGATCATGATCTACACTGTTTATCATGCAGTATGTGAAATTGACTAATATACTATATCAAGTAGTTCGATTGGTTTACAATAGTTTAATTAATTTATGCAGCGGGTTAAGGGTTAAAGTTTGGCAAGGCCTGTTCTCCTTGCAACAGATACATGTACTAGTAGAGAAGGACTGTTGTAGTTCTTTTTCTTGCACACCAGACAAGGAAATCCGTGATTTTACCCTGGGATAGAAATGTATGTTCTGACCCTGGTGTTCCGACCCCAAATCGAATATTATCGCGTGTTTGATAAATGCACTGGTTGATTACAACCTCACGCGCGCCGTCGTCATGCGTGACGTCACTAAACATTCCTGTTGTGTCATCACAAAATGGCGGACGCCGGTAACCGAAGTGACAGCAGCATTAAAAAATCGCAATAGAAATGGAAGGTATGCACGAAACAGAATCCTATATGGGTGTGAGGGATGGATAGAAAAATCCGTCCCTCGGGATCACTGTCCGGCATCACTCTGCAAGCCTCGTGATGCCGGACAGTGACCCTCGGGACGGATTTTTCCATCCACCCCTCACACCCATATAAGATTCTTATATTATATCTATCTACACTTCTATATTCCTCTTCATTACGATAACCCACCCGTGCGAAATAGTGCATTTTTCACATCTTCAAAATTTCCCTTTTTTATGAAAATCCGACATATGAGGGTAGGCTGAAAAGTCATGAGCCTGACCAAGATCCAATGGTTTGTCCATGCTGAAAGTGCCTTATTTTTCAACATAGTCTCCCTTCCTGTCCACACACTTCCTCCAGCGATGCTGGAGTCCTTGGATCCCAGTGGTATAGAAGATCTCATATTGGTCCCTGAAAAACTCCACAGCAGCTATCACCTCCTCGTTTGACCGATAATGCTGCCCAGCCAAGTGCTTTTTCATGTTTGGAAACAGGAAATAATCTGATGGAGCTAGATCAGGTGATCGACAAGTGGGAAGCCACAGTCATGCACAGCAGCCATTGCGACAACCGATTTATGAGCAGGCGCATTGTCCTAATGGAACAAGACCCTTTTTGTCAATTTTCCGGGTCGTTCAGCCTTAATTGCTTTTCGCAATTGGTTTAGCAGATCTGCATACTACACCCCCCCCCCCCATTAATTGTTCTGCCCTTTGGAAGGTAATGTATGAATATTATACCCTTTGCATCCCAGAACACTGATGCCATCACCTTCCCTGCAGAGGAGACGACCTTTGCCTTCTTTGGAGGGGGTGAGCCAGGGGGCTTCCATTGCATGGATTGTCTTTTGCTCTGGCTCAAAGTGATGAACCCAACACTTATCCTGAGTGACAAAACGGTCAAGAAAACCATCTTGGTCTGCTTCAAAAATAGCCAAGTTGGCTTGTGACAGGTTCACTCGGGTCAACTTTTGGTCAGGCGTCAAAAGCCGTGGCACCCATCTGGCGGAATCCTTCGACATTCCTAATTCACTGTGTAGAATGTTCTCTACTCGTTCACGGGAGATGCCAACAGTGTTAGCTAACTGATTCACAGTTAAACGCCATCACGGTCCTGTGCATTTGGCTGATGGTTTCCTCAGTTGTTGCCGTTGTGGGTCGTCCACACCGGTCATCATCTTCAAGGCTGTCCTTGCCCATCTTAAAATTTACTGCCCACCTTTTCACGGTTGCATACGAATGAGCATCATCCCCTAATGTAGCAACCATATCGGCATGAATGTCCTTAGGAGCTAACCCCTTTTTATGGAGGTACTTGATGACACCACGATGCCAGATTTTGTCCATTTTCTCAAAAACGTGCTAGTATCAATTTTCAAAGTCTAGAATTTCTACGTTATTGCAGGAAAACTTGAACTCATTTGAGTCAAATCAAGTAATAAAGGTTTGGATTTAATGAATACAAAATTTCATGGCTGTTCGATGCCTGCTTCTTGGTCAGGTCAGAACTTTTTAGCCTACCCTCGTATTTTCTCTTATAGATACTCCAAACATAGGTTATGGGTGTTCGTTAGAACCGCCTTATTGATGCGGTTCTATCGAGTACACATACCCTGTGTCTTGGCACAGAAATAAGCATAAATATAACGCTGTAAACTCGAGTTTTCTATATAAAAAAGGGTTTAGTGTGTGTGTGTGTGGGGGGGGGGGGTGGGGGTTGGGGTGTGGGCTGTTCATTTCACGGACTTGTACACGTGATATCGACGCTCCCATTTTCCTCTTTCTCCGCTGTCCCTCATAGTTGGGTTCATTTCACGGACTTGTACACGTGATGTCTACGCTGCCATTTTCCTCTTTCTCCTCTGTACACGTGATGTCTACGCTCCCATTTTCCTCTTTCTCCTCTGTCCCTCGTGGGGGATGGGGGGGGGGGGTGGGGGTTCACTTCACGGACTTGTACACGTGATGTTTACGCTCCGATTTTCCTTTTACTCCGCTGTCACTGTCCTTGGGGGGGGGGGGGGGGGGGTCATTTCACGGACTTGTACACGTGATGTCTACGCTCTTATTTTCCTCTTTCTCCTCTTCCTTGTGTGTGTGTGTGTGTGTGTGTGTGTGTGTGTGTGTGTGTGTGTGTGTGTGTGTGTGTGTGTGTGTGTGTGTGTGTGTGTGTGTGTGTCGGGGGTCATTTCACGGACTTGTACTCGTGATGTCCACGCTCCCATTTCTCTCTTTCTCCTCTGTCCCTCGTGGGGGGGGGGGGGGGGTTCACTTCACGTCTACGCTCCGATTTTCCTCTAACTCCGCTGTCCCTCGTGTGGGTGTGTGTGTCGGGGGGGGGGGGGTCATTTCACGGACTTGTACATGTGATGTCTACGCTCCCATTTTCCTCTTTCTCCACTGTCCCTCGTGTGTGTGTGTGTGTGTGGGGGGGGGGGGGTCATTTCACGGACTTGTACACGTGATGTCTACGTGTCTACGTCACCGTTTTCCTCTTTCTCTTCTGTCCCTCGTGGGTGGGGGGGGGGGGGTCATTTCACGGACTTGTACACGTTTTGTCTACGCTCCCATTTTCCTCTTTCACCTCTGTCCCTCGTTCGGGGGGGGGGGGGGTTCATATCACGGCTTTGTACACGTGATGTCTACGCTCCCGTTTTCCTCTTTCTCCTCTGAACCTCGCTGTCATCTCCTATACTATCTCTTCGATATGCATTTCGATAGCACACACGTGTGACATAGTGCATTTTTTTTCAAATCTACAAAATGTCTACTTTTCTGATGAAAATTTGTGATAGTTTTCTTATTACTGCGGCAAACATACGTTGTGGATGCTCGTTAGAACCGCCTCATTGAGGCGGTTCTAAAGAGTACCCAAAACCTATGTCTTGGAGCAGAAATTAGATTAATAATGTATATCCCCGTGAACCCCATTTTTCTCGATATAAAGTGGGGTTTAGGGGTGCTGTTCATTTCGCGGACGTGCCGTGATGTTTCTTCCTTTCTATGGCAAACGACACAAAATGATCCACAAAGGTTGACGTGTCGTAAAACCCCAACACAATCAGTCAATCAATCTGAGTTCAAGCCAACCACACTGTTATCATTCAGATTAGGGGTTTTCGGAGTGTTGGTTTCATGGATGCAACGCAATGACATTTTTGCAACAGTCACATTTTTATATTTATATTAGTGGCTTGAATAATTCTGACATTACGTATAGTTTCCGCATAGCTGCTTATAATCGAGATATTTTCAGTTTTACCTTAAGGCAACTTGTATAACATTTGTCTCATTTTGCCAAAGTTGCTGAAATGGACAGAGTTTAGACCACAGAAACTTATGCTTAGCTATAAAATCTGAAAAAAAAATCCAGCTGCAATGACCACTGTAGTGCTTGAATGTTTTAATAGCAGGCGTCATGAGGGGCGAAACCTTAGATATGCCTGTTCGAAATTCACCA
>CAUZLF010000739.1:0-172325 GCA_963580285.1 Lucinisca nassula | reverse complement strand
TACGTTTCGTAACTGACCATAAGGAAATGACACATCCATTACATCGGCAATTAAATGCTAGAAGATTTTCAAAGATTATCTCTACATAAGTCTATGTAAAACCAAAGGGCCCGGGGGCTGGGGCATTTGTGGCCCGAGGGCTGTAATCTTGGTAGAGATCCACTAGATGAAGCTCCATACCAAATATCAAAGACATGGGCCTTGCAGTTTCAGAGCAGAATATTTTTAAAGATTTCCCTATGTAATATGTTCTATAAAAGGGTTATCCTTTGGAAGCAAGGAATACACTGCAGAACTAGAAAATATGAAGTGTACATGTTTTCTGGGCCAGACTAGCTAGTTTCGGCCAATTAGGCCTCATCAGTGACCCTCAAATATTTTCAACATTCAACAATGGAATCAATTATCCCAAAGGACAAGAAACTAGAGAAAGCGACCATGGGTCACGTATACCCCCAGCCAGCGTCACCCTCTGATTGTATGTAATATGAATGAAGTCAAAAAGCTATAAGAATCTATAAATGTGCTTGTAAAAGCTAAACCAAACATAAAATTTCTAAATGGACCGAGGGAGTGAGGGCATCAAATAGAACATACAGGCATCTGTAAACTTGGACATAAAACTTGAGGTCCAGGTCACCGTGGGTGGGGGAAGGGACATGCATCATGAAATCATTTATCAAACATGAAGAGAATCTAACATGTGGTTACAGAGATATCAGCCATGAAAAAGGTTTAACACAAAACTTTGACGTAAAAGTAGATGAACAGACAGACAGCCCACCCAGGGGCTTGACCCAGAGGCTTAGATATTCCATATGAAAGGTAATGCTATAGAGATATCCTTTACCAAACATCAAGAGAATCTAACATGTGGTTACAGAGATATCAGCAATGAAAAAGTTTTAACAAAACTTTGAGGTAAAATTAGATGAACAGACAGACAGACAGCCCACCCAGGGGTTTGACCCAGGGGCTTAGATATTCCATATGAAAGGTAATGCTATAGAGATATCCTGTACCAAATATGAAGAGAAATGAACAGACAGACAGACAGCCCACCCAGGGGCTTAGATATTCCATATGAAAGGTAATGCTATAGAGATATCCTGTACCAAATATGAAGAGAATCCAACCTGTGATTACGGAGATATGAGCAATCAAAAAGGTTTAACGCAAAACTTAAAGGTTGACGAACGACCGAATGTACGAACGAACAAACGAACAGAAAGACGAAAACTATATACCCCCTGACATACTTTGTATGCCGGGGGTATAAATACAAACTACACTATGATGTAGGGCAGGGAGACTTTTTACGGCCACCACACATTCCCAGACACCAGCTGTAGTGAATGTTATATGTTTTATAAAAGGGCTATCCTTTTGAAGCAAGGAATACACTACAGAACTAGAAAATATGAAGTGTACAGGTTTTCTGGGCCAGACTAGCTAGTTTCAGCCAATTAGGTCTCATCAGTGACGCTCAAATATTTTTAACATTCCACAATGGAATCAATGATCCCAAAGGACAAGAAAATACAAACTACACTATGATGTAGGGCAGGGAGACTTTTTACGGCCGCCACACATTCCCAGACACCAGCTGTAGTGACTGTAATATGTTCCATAAAAGGGTTATCCTTTGGAAGCAAGGAATACACCACAGAACTAGAAAATATGAAGTGTACATGTTTTCTGGGCCAGTCTATGTAAAACCAAAGGGTCTCGGGGCGGGCCGGGGGGTGGGGCTATCATAGATATGAACAATCTTGATAGAGGGCCACTAGATGAAATTTTACACCAACAATTAAAGACCTAGGCCTTGTGGTTTCGCAGAAGAAGATTTTAAAGATTTTCCCTATATAAGTCTATGTAAAACCAAAGCCCCCCCCCCCCCCCCAACCAAGGCGGGGGCATTTTTGGTCTCAGGGCTATAATTTGAACAATCTTGGTAGAGGTCCACTAGATGAAGCTTCATACCAAATATCACAGACCTAAGCCTTGTAGTTTCAGAAGGTTTTTCAAGATTTTCTCTATATAAGTATGTAAAACCAAAGGGCCCTGGAGCGGGGGCATTTTTGGCCCCAGGGCTATAAATTAAAGTTTTGGTAGAGTTTCACCAGATGAAGCTTCATACCGAATATCAAAGACCTGGGCCTTGTGGTTTCAGAGAAGAAAATTTTTAAAGATTTAAGCCCATGTAAAACCAAAGGGCCCCGTGGCGGGGTCATTTTTGGCCCCAGCACTATAATTTGAACGATCTTGGTAGGGCCTAAGGGGTCAACCAGGTGAAGTTTTGTACCAAATAGCAAAGACCTGGGCCTTGGGGTTTCAGAAGATTTTTAAAGATTTTCCCCATATAAGCCCATGTCAAACCAAAGGGCCCCCATGGAGGGGGGGGGGGGGGCATTTTTGGCCCCAGCACTATCATTTGAACAATCTTGGTAGGGGTCCACTAGATGAAGCTTCATACCAAATATCAAAGAAATGGGTCTTGTGGTTTCAGAGAAGATTTTTTAAGTTTTTGGTGAAAAAAAAATCTATTTTTGTCACCTGTGATCTAGATGTGCAACGGACCGGAACCATTTGAACAACTTTGAAAGGGGACCACCTAAGGATCATTCCTGTGAAGTTTGTTCAAAATCCGACCTGTGGTTTAGGAGATGTCATTTGAAGAAATTGTTTACGCACACGTGCACGCAAGCACGCATGCACTGACGAAGGACGAATAGTGATCACAAAAGCTCACCTTGTCACTATATGACAGGTGAGCTAAAAAGGGCCCCGGGTAAGGCGCATTTTTGGTGAAAGGGCTATAATTTGAACAATCTTGGTAGAGGTCCACTAGATATCAAAGATCTAGGCCTTGGAGAAGGATTTTTCCTATACGTGTATAAGTCAGTGTAAAACAAAAGGAGCCCTGAGACATGGGCATTTTTAGCCTCAGGGCTATAATTTGAACAATCAGGTCCACAGGATGAAGCTTCATACTAAATATCAAACACCTGAGCTTTCTAGTCCCAGACAAGATTTTAAAAGTTTTTCTCTATATATAAAGTTTACTCTATATAAGGGCCCCGGGGCGGGGGCATTTTTGGCCCCAGGGTAATAATTTGAACAATCTTGGTAGAGGTCCACCAGATGAAGCTTCAAACAAAATATTCTGATCCTGGGCCTTGCGGTTTTACACGAAGATTTTTAAAGCTTTTCCCTGTGTAAGTCTTTGTAAAACCAAAGGGTCCTGGGGCAGGGGCATTTTTGGCCCCAGGGCTATAATTTGAACAATCTTGGTAGAGGTCTACAAGCTGAAGCTACACACCAAATATCAAAGACCTGGGCCTTGCAGTTTCAGAGGTTCGTTATTGATCTGAGGTTTAACGTCACCGTCAACACTGTATAGGTACTTTTGGAGACGTTGCTTCCTATTTTGTGGGACTTTAACCCGTAATTGAGATGTAATGACATCTCAAGCCCTGTCGCCCAATGAAACCAATAGGGTTTATAAGCATGGACAATCCGACCTGTACCGCTTTGCCTGGGCAGGCTTAGATGCTGTTTTGTTTGTTTGATTTGAGGTTTAACGTCCCCGTCAACACTGTAAAGGTCATTTTGAAGACTTTGCTTCCAATTTTGTGGGACTTTTAACCCGACATTGAGATGAAATGACATCAAGTCCTGTCGCCCAATGAAACAAATAGGGTTTATTAGCATGGACGGTCCACCTCGCACCGCGGTTCCTGGACAGGCTTAGATCCTCTAAGCGGTTTACCAGTACTAGTATGCGGGTTGGATTCAGCTCTGCGTGGAAGCATCATGCAGCCCATATATTTCTTCAAGCCCCTATGGGCGGGGGCTGCTTAGATGCTCTAAGTGGTTTACCAGTACTCGTGTACGATCCGTTTCAGCTCTGCGTGGAAGCGGGGCGGGGGCCGGCAGTTTCAGAGGTCTGTAGATGATTTTTCAAGTTTTCATTAAACTAGAAATGTGTCAGTACGACACAGATGCCCCCGCCCAGGGGCCCACCTCACCCCCACAAAATTATGACTGAATTAACCTTTGGACATGTAACTATCATCATACTTAATATGAAGCAAATCCATTTTTTTGTTTTCGGAAATATCAGCTATTTTTTTTTTTGGTTTTACGGCCCTTTCAAGATTATTTCACTCATATCGAGCCGATCGTTAATCAGGTGGGCGAAAACCGGAATACCCGGAGAAAAACCACCTGACCTTCCGTTGCAGAACTTGGCGTCTCGCATGTGACACGAGTGAGGCTCGAACCACAGCGGTGAGAGACCTAATGATCTTAACCACTAGGCCACGGAGGCCTGTAAATATCAGCTTTTAACATACATTAAATTTAAAAAAAACTTATTTCTGTGACCTTCACCTGGAGATCATGTGCATGGGTGGGGTATTGTAGAATAGCACTTTGGACCTGTACATATCATCATACCAAATATAAACAAAACCCATCTTATGGTTTGGCAAATATTAACTATAAAATTATCATTAAAAATTTCTAAGACTGTGACCTTGATCTTGAAGTCTTAGGCACGGGTAGGGGTATTGTCCAATAAACCTGTATCTATCACTATAGCAAGTTTAAAATTAATCCATCACAGGGTTTGGAAAATATTAACTCATTAAAACTAAAAATTTCTAAGTTTGTGAACTTGACCTTGAGGTCATGGGCATTGTGTGTGTGTGTGGGGGGGGGGGGGGGGTATAGCTGAATAAAACAATAAAACTTTGGACAATATTAATCATCATGCCAAACATGAACCAAATGAATCATAAAAGGTCAGGTTCTATCTGGTACAAATACCTTAACCTGATTCTTTAATTTTAAAAATTTCAGAGTCCATGGCCTTGACCTCGAGGTCATGTGCATGGGTGGGGGTAAAATGTATGCCCAATCAATCTTTAGACCTGTACTTATCACCATAGCAATTTTAAACTAAATCATCATATGGTTTGGAAAGTACTTTAAAACTTAAAATTAAAAATTTCTAAGTCTGTTACCTTGACCTTAAGGTCATGGGCATGGGGGTGGGGGGTGGTATAGCTGAATGAAATTTTTTTACCAAAACATGAACCAAATCAATCGTAAAAGGTCAGTTTCTACCTGGTGCAAATACCTTAACCTGAGTCTAACATTAAAAATTTCAGAGTCTGTGGCATGACCTTCAGGTCATGGGTATTGGTGAGGGTATTGCTGAATAAAACTTTGGACCTGTATATACCATTATACCAAATAGGAACCAAAGCCATCCAACAGTTTGGAAGATATGAGCTCTTAAATAATTTAGGTTCTACCTGGTACAAATACCTTTACCTGAGACAACTTTCAAAGTTCTAAGTCCTTGACCTTGACCCCGAGGTTGTCGGCATGGGTGGGGTACTGCTGAATAAAACTTTGGACCTATATCTACCATCATACCAAATATGAACCAAATCCAACACATGGTTTGGAAAATATGAGTTCAGGTTCTACCTGGTACAAGTACCTTTTTTGGGGGCGGGGGTGGGGGTTAACGTCCCTTTCAAGATTATTTCACTCATATCGAGCGGATCTTTAATCAGAGGTGGGCTAAAACCGGAGTACCCGGAGAAAAACCACTTGACCTTCCGTTGCAGAACTTGGCATCTCACATATGACCCGAGCGAGGCTCAAACCACAGCGGTTTGAGACCTAATGATCAAGAGTCAGCGCTCTTAACCACTAGGCCACAGAGGCCCGTTATAAGTACAGACCAGCTACCGGTAATAACCCATATTTTTTTTTCTCCGCGGTAATAGGCTTTTTTTCTTGGAGAACAAGCGAGAAATTTCTCCGAGAAGAAAAAATATTCGCGTTTCAAAGGGGTTAATTTCTCCGCGAAACGCTGTGAAATTTCTCCGAGAACATCGCTTTTTCTTTGAGAAAGCCAATTAGTACAGGTGAAGTCGTTCACGGTGTTTCTCCGCGAAATCTGCCTATACCTACATGTATATCTGTTCATGTGCATGTATTTTTTCATGCATTAAAATTTGGTACACAAAGTTTGAAGTATATGACGAAATGCATGTTCTTTGTACAAAGATGGACAACTCTAGCGACCGTAAAGTATGATTTTGATCCGGTTGGAATCATAATGAATTGCATCTTATGCAGTTTACAACGCAGTATGAACATGATGAATGTTTTCTGTGTTCCTTTTTTTTTTACTGTTGTGTAAACGCTTCATAAATTGAAAACTTTGATTTTCTATTGGTTCACCATATTGGGAGTACTTTATTTTTTTCTCAAGTAAATACTTCAGAAAAATCAAAATCAATGTATATAATAATGGGGATCCTGCTTGTACAAGTATATGTGGGCGCTGATCTCACTCTACATTTTGGTTGATCTTTTTCTTACACTGCATGTAATTTAACATCACTGATGCTTACACTTAAGCTCACATGAAGGCCCGCTTGTGTTTCTTGCCTTTACAATTCAATTTTGCTACTACATGTACATTAACCCATTTCAGACTGGAAGCTCCTAAACGGGCACCTTGGCAAACAGTGCAGGCCAAGATCAGACGCCGCAGAAGTTCGGCCATTTTCCTAATAAATTTTGAAGAAAACACAACCTAAAACCCCTAAATTTTGAAATGCTATTAGCATTTCAAAATTTAGGGATCAGTTATATATAAGGAGGAAGATTCCATTTGGTACAAAAAGGGTTAATATGGGGAAATTGCGCGGCAAGCATACCAAAACTGCATATAAGTCTGATCTCTAACTTGGAGCAGAACTACAAAATTCTCCCAAGATAATCAGCGAAGTTTGTACAGACATGCAACCTGGGTATCTTGTTAAGTCTACTGTACACCCCGAAGGTAACTGGTCCCCGTGTCCTAATAGGTAAGAGCACTGACGCTTAACCCATTCAGTACCAGAAACCCTTGGCAAACAGTGCAGACCCAGCTCAGACACCGCAGAACGCGGCATCTGATCAGGGCCTACACTGATTGCAAAACGTTAAGCCATTTCCCGGACAAATTTTTTAAGAAAAAACAACCTGACACCGCTAAGTTTCAAAATGGACTCCTGTATATATAAGGAGGAAGATTCCATTTTGTACAAAAAGGGTTAATCACCGGGTCATTAGGTCTCTCCGCTGTGGTTTGCGCCTCGCTTAGGCCACAAATGAGACGCCGAGATCTGCTACAGAAGGTGGTCTTACTCTGGTTTTAGCTCAACTCTGATTAGCGGTCCGTTCGAAATAAGGGAAATAATCTTGAAAGTGCCGTAAATCCACTAAACACCCCGAGGATAATGGGCATCCTTAAAGCGCCGACACTCATTAGGACTCTCACTGCTGTGGTTCACACCTCGTTCGGTTCAAATTCTGCAAAGCTGAGAGTTGAGCGCGGTTGGCTCGAAATGTTTGAATTTGTCCTGACATCATGAAAACACCTGGGCAGGCTTAGATCCTGTAAGCGGTTTACCAGTACTTGCATGCGGGTCGGTTTTAGCTATGCGGGGAAGCATCATGCAGCCCATCTATTTGATCAAGCTGAGCTTTTGGTAAAAGTCACACATTATGGTGTAAATAACCTACCTGTACGACTTAATATGAGAACTCTGAGTCTCCTATTCAAATATATTGTAAAATTTTACCACTAAAAACGGAAATTTTCGGACAAACATTCTGGCATTTTTTCATATTTCTGCTCAAGATTTTGGGTACACTTCAAACCCTAGTTAAAAGTGGAGTTTAAGCGAGTAACAAAATAATAGGTGTATTTTCGTGATGTGAATAAAAGTTGTCATGAGACTTTTAAAAAGGGATTATACAAAGGAGAAATAAATTACTAAATGAAATTGTGTAACATGAAAGAATATTTGATTATGATTTAACAATGACTACCATTTGCCTTCGTTTACAAAAACAATGCCAAACAAACGAAGAAATAATAATGAGCTGAAAATTTCACGTAAGCCCAGTTGTATTTTTTTGGTTTAAACAATATTTATTAGAATAAATTCACATGTATACATCGCATAATTGCATATGGTACAGGATTTGAAACAAAGCTAGAAGCTTGTATAAATCATCTCTTTAATTAAGTGGAAATAATGACAAACTTTATATACGCATGTGGTAGATATATGATGAGCAATGTTTGTGAGGTAATAATAATAATAAAAATAAAAATAACTAGAAATGGTGTTTGTAAAACACAATGCCCCCAACCTTTGCTTGTCCCTAGATGGCAAAATATTCAACAAATATTTTTAAAGACTCAAAAACATACAACACGAATTTCCCCGAAGGCTATGTCGCGCCTGTGGGGGCGCAAAGTCACCAAACCATGAAATCTAGGTCAAGGTCAAACATGGATGCGTGCATAAAAATTTCACTCCTAGTTGCAAGCATGTACCAAGTATCATCAATGAAACTTAAAAACAGACTCTTACATCAGGGTGAAAGTTAGGGTTGTCACACTATTTTACAAAGTCAGTGAATCATAAAATGTAGGTCAAGGTCAGAAATGGATACTTGCATTAATTTAAAGTTTCAATTCCTAAATGCAAGCTTGTACCAAATACAATTAATGAAGCTCTAATAGATCTAGAGAAATGGACTCTTACATTAGGGTGAAAGTCAGGGTGGTCGCAATAATTCACGAAGTCAGTGAACCATGAAATATAGGTCAAGGTCAGATATGCTTGTGTTGAAGTTGCAATGCCTGGATCCAAGTTTGTACCAAGAATGATTAATGAAGCTCTAATAGTTCTCAAGATATGGACTTGCTGACAAGATTTTATTAGACAAGAGGGCCATGATGGCCCTGGATCGCTCACCTGATCCACAGAGTATTAAGTGGGCCCCGGGGAGGGCCATTATTGACCCTAGGGCTACAATGTGCATAATGTTGAGGGAGGTCTAAAAAGGTGAAGCTTCATACCAAATATCAACAAAGGCTACAATTTGAACAATCTTGGCAAAGGTCCACTAGATGAAGCTACACACCAAATATCAAAGACCTGGGCCTTGCTGTTTCAGAGAATTTTTTTTAAAGATATTCCCTACATAAGCCTATGTAAAACCTAATGGCCCCGGGGCGGGGACATTTTTGGCCTCAGGGCTATGATTTAAACAATCTTGATAGAGGTCCACTAGATGAAGCTTCACATCAAATATCAAAGACCTGGGCCTTGCTGTTTCAGAGAAGAAGATTTTCAAAGATTATCTCTATATAAATCTATGTAAAACCAAAGGGCCCCCAGGCAGGGGGATTTGTAGCCCGAGGGTTATAATTTAAACAATCTTGGTAGAGGTCCACTAGATGAAGCTCCAAACCAAATATCAAAGACATGGGCCTTGCAGTTTCAGAGAAGAAATTTTTTAAAGATTTCCTTATATAAGTCAATGTTAAACCAAAGAATCTCTGGGGGTGGGGGGGGGGGACATTTTTGGCCCCAGGGCTATAATTTGAACAATCTTGATAGAGGTCAACTATATGAAATTTCACACCAAATATCAAAGACCTAGGACTTGTGGTTTCACAGAAGAAGATTTTTAAAGATTTTCCAAATATAAGTCTATGTAAAACCAAAAGGCCCCAAGGCGGGGGCATTTTTGGTCTCAGGGCTATAATTTGAACAATCTTGTAGACGTCCACTAGATGAAGCTTCATACCAAGTATTAAAGACCTAGGCCTTGTGGTTTCAGAGAAGAAGATTTTTCAAGATTTTCCCTATATAAGTCTATGTAAAACCAAAGGGCCCCGGAGAGGGGGCATTTTTGGCCCCAGGGCTATAATTTGAACAATATTGGTAGAGGTCCACAAGATGAAGCTTCGTACCAATTATCAAAGACCTGGGCATTGTGGTTTCAAAGAAGAAGATTTTTAATGATTTTTCCTATATAAGCCTATGTAAAACCAAAGGGCCCCAGTTTGGGGGCATTTTTTGGCCCTATCACTATCATTTGAACAATCTTGGTAGGGGTCCACTAGATGAAGCTTCATACTAAATGTCAATGACCTGGGCCTTGCGGTTTCAGAGAAGAAGATTTTTAAAGATTTTCCCAATATAAGCCCATGAAAAACCAAAGAGCCCCGGGGCAGGAACATTTTGGCCCCAGCACTGTAATTTGAACAATTCTGGTAGGGGTCCAGTAGATGAAGCTTCATTCCAAATATCAAAGACCTGGGCCTTGCGGTTTCAGAAGATTTTTAAAGATTTTCCCTATATAAGCCCATGTAAAACCAAAGGGTCCCGGGGCGGGGGCATTTTTGGCACTAGCACTATAATTTGAACAATCTTGGATGAAGCTTCATACCAAATATCATAGACCTGGGCCTTGTGGTTTCAGAGAAGAAGTTTTCGGTGAAAAAAATCTATTTTTAGATGTGCAACGGACCGGAACCATTTGAACAACTTTGAAAGGGGATCACCTGAGGATCATTCCTGTGAAGTTTGGTCAAAATCCGATGAGTGGTTTAGGAGATGTCGTTTGAAGAAATTTTTTACGGACAGACGCACGCACAGATGACTGACGGACGAAAAGTGATCCCAAAATTCATCTCGTCATTACATGACAGGTGAGCTAAATAAACAAGGCATCGCATGCGATACAAATCCCCTCGCACAAGACAACTTCGTGTGTGGAAAACACTGAAATGGCAAAAGTCCAACTTGCTTGAGATATTATCATATGCAACATTTGTGTAAAGTTTGTATAAAAATCCATCCATATATGTAGGTTCTAGAGTGATGACAATATTTCTCTAAAAATAGTCATAGGGACCTTGACTTGAGGCCATGGCCACGAAGTAGATCTTGTTCAAGATATTATCATAAGCATCTTTTGTGTGAAGTTAGATTAAAATCATAAATGTAGGTGGTAGAGCAATGACAAAGTTTTTCTAAAAATAGCCACAGTGACCTTGACCTTGAGGCAATGACCTTGAAAGTCAAACCAACTCGAGATATTACCATAAGAAACATTTGTGTGAAGTTCTATTAACATCCATCAATAAATGTAGGCACTAGATCGAGTGAGTGTTTGAGTTTTACGTCCCACCAACAGCTAAGGTCATACGGAGACGGGACCTCGGTTTAAAGACTCATCCGAAAGTCTGGAGAAGCCCGGGATCGATCCTGCGATCCCTGGTTTACAAGGCGAGTAGCGTAACCACTACACCACTGAGGCTTCTAGGCACTAGATCGATGACAAAGTTTTTCTAAAAATAGCCACAGTGACCTTGCCCTTGAAAGTCGAAATAGCTCTAGATAGTGTCATAAGGAACATTTGTGTGAAGTTATACTGAAATCGGTGAAGAAATGTAAGTGCTAGAGCGATGACAAAGTTTTTCTAAAAATAGCTACAGTGACCTTGACCTTGAGGTCTTGACCCTGAAAGTCAAACTCGCGCCAGATATTGTCATGAATATTTGTGTGAACTTATATTGAAATCAGTGAAGAAATTTAGGCGCTAGAGTGATGACAAAGTTTTTCTTAAAATAGCCAGTGACCTTGACCTTGAGGTCATGACCTTGAAAGTCGAACTCGCTGAGATATTGTCATAAGAAACATTTGTGTGAAGTTATATTGAAAATCAGTGAAGAAATGTAGGCGCTAGAGCGATGACAAAATTTCTCTAAAAATAGCCACAGTGACCTTGACCTTGAGGCCATCACCTTGAAAGTCGAACTCGCTCCAGATATTTTTATAAGGAACATTTGTGTGAAGTTATATTGAAATTGGTGAAGAAATGGAGGGGCTAGAGCGATGACAGTTTTTAAAAAAATAGCCAGTGACCTTGACCTTGATGTCATGACCTTGAAAGTCGAACTCGCTCGTGATTTTTATAAGGAACATTTGTGTGAAGTTATATTGAAATTGGTGAAGAAATGTAGGGGCTAGAGCGATGACAGTTTTTCTAAAAATAGCCAGTGACCTTGACCTTGAGGTCATGACCTTGAAAGTCGAACTCGCTCGAGATTTTTTTTATAAGGAACATTTGTGTGAAGTGATATTGAAATTGGTGAAGAAATGTAGGCACTAGAGCGATGACAATGTTATTAAAAAAATAGCCACAGTGACCTTGACCTTGAGGTCATGACAGTGAAAGTCAAACTTGCTCGAGATTTTTTTTATAAGGAACATTTGTGTGAAGTTATATTGAAATTGGTGAAGTAATGTAGGCGCTAGAGCGATGACAAAGTTTTTCTAAAAATAGCCACAGTGACCTTGACTTTGAAAGTCGAACTCGCTCGAGATTTTTTTATAAGGAACATTTGTGTGAACTTATATTAAAATCGGTCAAGAAAAGTAGGCGCTAGAGCAATGACAAAAGTACGTACGGGACAAATGCTATATCCCCCCTGACAACTATGTTGTGCGAGGGGATAATTAAAAAAATTTCAATGGGCAATAACTCTTGAAAGGGGAATAATCCAGATGAAAAAAAAAATACGCGTCAGCTTATTTTCCATTAGGAATGCATATATGAAATTTCAAAACCAAAGCATACACAGTTCTAAAGTTATGCTATGCATCACTTAGCATTCATTACAATGGGCACAAATTACCAAAATGACAAAGGGCAATAACTCACAAAGTATTTTTCGGAATTTTGTCAAAAGTTAATCAGGTCATGTACTCATCACAACCAATATACTCAACAACTTTCAAGGCTCTAGCTCCAATAGTGTTTGAGATATTTTGCTGACAAGATGTTATCAAAAAAATTTCAAAGGGGCATAATCCGGACGAGAAAAGAAATACGCGTCAGTTAATTTTCCATGAGGAATCCATATATGAAATTTCAAAACCCTAGCATACACGGTTCTAAAGTTATGCTATGCATCACTTTTAGCATACATTACAATGGGCACAAATTACCAAAATGACAAAGGGCCAGAACTCACAAAGTATTTTTCAGAATTTTGTCAAAAGTTAATCAGTTCATCTACTCATCACAACCAATATATTCACCAACTTTCAAGGCTGTAGCTCCAATAGTTTTTGAGATATCTTGCTGACAAGATTTTATTAAAAAAAATTCAAAGGGCAATAACTCGTGAAAGGGGCATAATCCTGACGAGAAAAAAATTACGCGTCAGCTTATTTTCCATCAGAAATGCATATATGAAATTTCAAGACTATAGCATACACGGTTCTAAAGTTATGCTATACATCACTTTTAGCATACATTACAATGGGCACAAATTACCAAAATGACAAAGGGCCATAACTCACAAAGTGTTTTTCGGAATTTTGTCAAAAGTTAATCAGTTCATCTACTCATCAACACCAATATATTCACCAACTTTCAAGGCTCTAGCTCCAATAGTTTTTGGGATATCTTGCTGACAAGATTTTATTAAAAAAAAAATTCAAAGGGCAATTACTCTTGAAGGGTCATAATCCGGACGAGAAAAAAAATATGTATCAGCTAATTTTCCATGAGGAATTTATATATGAAATTTCAAAACCCTAGCATACACGGTTCTTTAGTTATGCTATGCATCAAAAGCGTAACGGACGGACGGACGAACAAACCAGAACCAATATGCCCCTCCAACTTTTTCAAAGTTGGGAGCATAATAACAATTGACCGAAGTAGACTATATAGGTATGATAGTGATGATGATGATGGGTGATGGATGATGATGGTGATGATGATGATGATGACTTAAGCAAGGGCATGTCACAGTTGTTGTCAAATATGATCAACCCTGCAAAAATGTTTTCCTATCTTGCATATTGAAATTAAATAGAATTTGCAGTTGGTGTCACCAGATATGTATTCTAGCGCATTAAGTGAAACGTTTGGAGTGTATTTTAAAACTCTTGGGCATTGGAAAATAGATCTTCATTTACTGCAAGGGATGCATCCGCTATGCCGTAAAGAATAAGGGTAGTATTGATGGTATGGAGATAATTCGATAGATAAGTTCTCCTGATTGCTTCATAGTTGGGGCATTGAAAAAAGAAGTGATATGCACTTTCGGATCCCCCACATGAACAAGATGGGCTGGGGACGATGTTTTTCCTGTAAAGATGTGCATTTAAGGAGCTGCATTCCATTCTGAGTCTAGCATGCAAGATCTGGCCAAATCGGGAACCAGTATTGTAATATTTCAGGGGTTTCTTAATTATTGTTATTTAACCTATATTTAAAAGAGGCAACTGATGGTGCGGACTTTATATCATCTGGCAAATTGGTCCATGCACAGATTGTTGATGGAATGAATGAATTGTAGAATAAGTTTGTTCGGGCATGGATGTTTCGAAGATCTTTGGCATTTCTCAGGTTATATGTGGTAGTGTTTTGAACGGTTGGTGGGATGAGAGTTTTTAGATATTCAGGAGTCAGACCATTAACCATTTTGTAAAAGATTTTTTTTCTCCGCGAAACGCGGGTAATTTCATTTTGAATGAAAGCAATCGGTCAAATTTTTGCCGAGAATCTCCGAGAATTTTCTCCGCGAAACCGGGAGAAATTTCTTGCTCATTTTATCTTTTCTCGCTGTTTTGCGGAGAAAATAGCTGATTTAGCGTTAGGTGGAACAAACAAAATGGGTTATTACCGGTAGCTGGTCTGTACCTTAAACCGAGTCTAACAGGATTACGTACGTACGTATGTACACACATTCGTACATATGTTCCCACGGACGCACATAAGGAAAACCGAAAAACTATATGCCCCCGGCATCATCTGATGCGAGGACATAAGAATTCCAAGTCTGTGACCTTGACCATGAAGTCTCCGGCATGGGTGGGGGTATGCCCAATACAACTTTGGACCTGTACCTATCACCATAGCAAATTTAAACTGAACTATCTGATGGTTTGGAAAATATGAGCTCTTTAAACCTTGAAAATTAAAAATTTCTAAGTCTGTGAACTTGATCTTGAGGTCATGGGCATGGGGGTGGGGTGGGGGTATAGCTGAATAAAATTTTCGAACTATATCTATCATCAAGCCAAACATGAACCAAATCAATCCTAAAAGGTCAGTTTCCAATTGGTACAAATAAATACCTTAACCCGAGTCTTTAACATTAAAAATTTCAGAGTCCGTGACCTTGACCTTGAGGTCATGGGGATGGGTAAGGGTATTGCTGAATAAAACTTTCAACCTGTATCTACCATTATACCAAATATACTCACCGGAAATAGAAACTATACACTCATTTTTAAGTTGTCCCTGGCGAAACATTTTAATGAAATATTAATTCCAATTATATAAATTATCATCATTGGCATGTCTGATTTATCGCATAAAATGTTTAATGATAGCTACGATTTAACGGATAGAGCCACAGGTTCAAAGCAAGGGTCCAAATTTTGCTGTTCAAGTTTCCATTGAGTCAAACATTTTGTGTCGCGAATGTTATTCCCATTTTTACCAGTTATTACGCATCATCTAACGTTGGGAATATCGTTTACAAAATGAAAATTTTCACAATAGTTGAACTGTTATCGACGTTTAAATATTGGACCAAACCACCGGAAGTGAGCGAAAAGTATGGCATTTCTGATTGCGGTTTTTGTTTTTGTCAATATTTAAGACACAGTTGAAGATGCTAAAACGACTGAAGGCACTTTTGGATCAATTTTTGGCTTGAAACATTATTTTAAAAATTTCGCTGAAAAAAAAGCAGTTTTTGAGATTTCAATAGAATGTTTGTTTCTCGATAATTTTTAGATGTTATGTTATTTTTTTATTCCTTGCTTTTAGCTCGTCACCTATACGCAAAAATGTTGAAGTCAAAATTCGATTACAAACATATTTTGTGAAAAATGCTCTTTTTTACATTTTCCCCCAAAACTGTTCTTTTGACACTAGATTTTCTTTAAATTGTTACAGGATTCATGTCGATAGATAGTCAAATCCTTAATCAGTAATTTTAAACTGAATTATCCACTTGTTTTGTCAGGAGAGACAATTTAAAAGTGTATAGTTTCTATTTCCGGTCAGTATATGAACAACAGCCATCAAACGGTTTGGAAGATACGAGCTCTTAAATAAGTCTCTAGCTGGTACAAATACCTTACCCTGCATCTTTAATATTAAAAATTTCTAAGTCCTTGACCTTGTCCCGGATGTCGTGGACATGGGTCGGGGTACTGCTGAATAAAACTTTGGACCTATATCTACCATAATACCAAATCTGAACCAAATCAACACATGGTTAGGAAAATATGAGTTCAGATTCTACTTGGTACCAATACCTTAACCCGAGTCCAACAGAATTACATACGTACGTATGTACACACATTCGTACAGACGGACGTACATTCGTACGCCATAACCCGGACAGAGAACCAAAAAACTATATGCCCTCGGCATCATCCGATGCTGGGGCATAAAAATCTATTTTGGCTCCTGTGACCTTTATGTGCAACTGACCGGAACCATTTGAACAACTTTGAAAGGGGACCACCTAAGGGTCATCCTTGTGAAGTTGGGTGAAAATCCGATCAGTGCTTTAGGAGATGTCGTTTGAAGAAATTTAAGCATGCACACACGCACAACGGACAAAAAGTGGTCCTAAAAGCTCACATCATTACATGACAGTCTCAGGTGAGCTAAAAATACAAGAAAAACTAGACATGTGTCCAAAGTACACAGATGCCCCTGCCATATATCTTTGTCTATATGGCTTGTACCCATCCTCTAGAATTGCCTGGTGGGTGTCCGGAGGGACCCAATGTCTGTCTTGGAATGTGTCATATCATAAGTTACAGCAAGGTAGCACAAGACAACTTCGTGTGTGGAAAACGCTGAACTGGCAAAAGTCCAACTTGCTTGAGATATTATCATATGCCACATTTGTGTAAAGTTTGTTTAAAATCCATCAATAAATGTAGGTTCTAGAGTGATAACAATGTTTCTCTAAAAATAGCCATAGTGACCTTGACCGCAAAGGTAGATCTTGCTCAAGATATTATCATAAGCATCTTTTGTGTGAAGTAATATTAAATCTGTTAATGTAGGCGGTAGAGCGATGACAAAGTTTTTCAAAAAATAGCCAGTGACCCTGACCTTCAGGTCATGACTATGAAAGTCAAAGCAACTCGAGATATCATAAGAAACATTTGTGTGAAGTTCTATTAAAATCCATTAATAAATGTAGGTGCTAGAGCGATGACAAAGTTTTTCAAAAAAAAAGCCAGTGACCTTGACCTTGAAAGTGGAACTTGCTAGAGATATTGTCATAAGGAACATTTGTGTGAAGTTCTATTGAAATCGGTGAAGAAATGTAGTCGCTACAGCGAGGACAAAGTTTTTCTAAAAATAGCCACAGAGACCTTGACCTTGAAAGTCGAAATCGCTCGAGATATTGTCATAAGGAACATTTGTGTGAAGTTATATTGAAATCGGTGAAGAAATGTAAGCGCTAGAGCGATGACAGTTTTTCTAAATATAGCCACAGTGACCTTGACCTTGAAAGTCGAACTCTTTCAAGGTATTGTCATAAGGAACATTTGTGTGAAGTTCTATTGAAATCGGTGAAGAAATGTAGTCGCTACAGCGATGACAAAGTTTTTCTAAAAATAGCCACAGAGACCTTGACCTTGAAAGTCGAAAGCGCTCAAGATATTGTCATAAGGAACATTTGTGTGAAGTTATATTGAAATCGGTGAAGAATTGTAAGCGCTAGTGCGATGACAGTTTTTCTAAAAATAGCCACAGTGACCTTGACCTTGAAAGTCAAACTCTTTCAAGGTATTGTCATAAGGAACATTTGTTTGAAGTTATATTGAAATCAGTGAAGAAATGTAGTCGCTAGAGCGATGAGTTTTTCTAACAAGAGCACCGCAAGCGGGTGCCAACGCTCGTCTGCAGTTTCTTTTAGAAAACAAAAGTTCTAAGTCAAATCAAATTGCAAGATGAAGTTATAAAACTTGTAGGGAATGTAGCTCTTGTGATGGTGAGTATGTGTATGAAGTTTCATGAAGGTAGGCCAAATACTTTTGGAAATATGGTCAAGGTTAAGTTTTTTGGTTAATTTTTCGAAAAATAGGTCAAAGTTCAAAGGTCAAGGTCACAGGTCAAAAAGCGTGGTATGACTGAAAAGGTCTTGTCCCAAGGAACATTCATGTGAAGTTGGAAGGCTCTGTTGTGAATAGTATTGAAATAAGAGACAAAAACAATTTAAAACTAGAAATGGTGTTTGTAAAACACATTGCCCCCAACCTTTGCTTGTCCTTAGATGGCAAAATATTCAACAAATATTGTTAAAGACTCAAAAACATACAACAAGAATTCCCCCGAAGGCTATGTCGCGCCTGTGGGGGCGCAAAGTCACCAAACCATGAAATCTAGGTCAAGGTCAAACATGGATGCCTGCATAAAAATTTCACTCCTAGTTGCAAGCATGTACCAAGTATCATCAATGAAACTCTTAAAAACAGACTCTTACATCAGGGTGAAAGTTAGGGTTGTCACACTATTTTACAAAGTCAGTGAACCATAAAATGTAGGTCAAGGTAAGAAATGGATACTTGCATTGAAGTTTCAATTCTTAAATGCAAGCTTGTACCAAATACAATTAATGAAGCTCTAATAGATCTTGAGAAATGGACTCTTACATTAGATAGAAAGTTTGGGTGGTCGCAATAATTCACAAAGTCAGTGAACCATGAAATATGGGTAAAAGTCAAATATGAATGCTTGCGTTGCAGTTGCAATTCCTAGATGCAAGTTTGTACCAATTATAATTTAAAAAGCTTTAATAGTTTTCCAGAAATGGTGAAAGTCAGGGTGGTCGCAATAATTCACGAAGTCAGTGAACCATGAAATATAGGTCAATGTCAGATATGGATGCTTGCGTTGAAGTTGCAATGCCTGGATGCAAGTTTGTACCAAGAATGATTAATGAAGCTCTAATAGTTCTCAAGATATGGACTTGCTGACAAGATTTTATTAAAAAAAAACAAGGCATCGCATGCGATACAAATCCCCTCGCACAAGACAACTTCGTGTGTGGAAAACACTGAAATGGCAAAAGTCCAACTTGCTTGAGATATTATCATATGCAACATTTGTGTAAAGTTTGTTTAAAAATCCATCCATAAATGTAGGTTCTAGAGTGATGACAATATTTCTCTAAAAATAGTCATAGGGACTTTGACTTGAGGCCATGGCCGCGAAGTAGATCTTGCTCAAGATATTATCATAAGCATCTTTTGTGTGAAGTTAGATTAAAATCATAAATGTAGGCGGTAGAGCAATGACAAAGTTTTTCTAAAAAAAGCCATAGTGACCTTGACCTTGAGGTCATGACCTTGAAAGTCAAAGCAACTCGAGATATTACCATAAGAAACATTTGTGTGAAGTTCTATTAACATCCATCAATAAATGTAGGCACTAGAGAGATGACAAAGATTTTCTAAAAATAGCCACAGTGACCTTGACCTTGAAAGAAACTCACTAGAGGTATTGTCATAAGGAACATTTGTGTGAAGTTATATTGAAATTAGTGAAGAAATGTAGTCGCTAGGGCGATGACAAATTTTTCTAAAAATAGCCACAGTGACCTTGACCTTGAAAGTCGAAATCGCTCGAGATATTGTCTTAAGGAACATTTGTGTGAAGTTATATTGAAATTAGTGAAGAAATGTAGTCGCTAGAGCATTGACAAATTTTTTCTAAAAATAGCCACAGTGACCTTGACCTTGAAAGTGGAACTCGCTACAGATATTGTCATAAGGAACATTTGTGTGAATCGATTTTGAAATTGGTGAAAAAATGTAAGCGCTAGAGCAATGAAAAAGTTTTTCTAAAAATAGCCACAGTGACCTTGACCTTGAAAGTCGAACTCTTTCGAGGTATTGTCATAAGGATCATTTGTGTGAAGTTTCATTAAAATCGGTGAAGAAATGTAGGCGCTGGAGCGACGACAAAGTTTTTCTAAAAATAGCCATTGTGACCTTGATCTTGAAAGTTGAAATGGCTTGAGATATTGTCATAAGGAATATTTGTGTGAAGTTATATTGAAATCGGTGAAGAAATGTAAGCGATAGAGCTTGACAAAGTTTTTCTAAAAATAGCCACAGTGACCTTGACCTTGAAAGTCAAACTCGCTAGAGATATTGTCATAAGGAACATTTGTGTGAAGTTATATTGAAATCGGTGAAGAAATGTAGGCACTAGAGCGATGACAAATTTTTTCTAAAAATAGCTACAGTGACCTTGACCTTGAGGTCATGACCCTGAAAGTCGAACACACTCGAGATATTGTCATAAGGAACATTTGTGTGAAGTTATATTGAAATCAGTGAAGAAATGTAGGCGCTAGACCAATGACAAAGTTTTTCTAAAAATAGCCACAGTGATCTTGACCTTGAGGTCATGACCTTGAAAGTCGACCTCGCTCAAGATATTGTCATAAGGCACATTTGTGTGAAGTTATATTGAAATCAGTGAAGAAATGTAGGCGCTAGAGTGATGACAAAGTTTTTCTTAAAATAGCCACAGTGACCTTGACCTTGAGGTCATGACCTTGAAAGTCGAACTCGCTGAGATATTGTCATAAGAAACATTTGTCAGAAGTTATATTGAAATTGGTGAAGAAATGTAGGCGCTAGAGCGATGACAAAGTTTTTCTAAAAATAGCCACAGTGACCTTGACCTTGAGGTCATGACTTTGAAGTCGAACTCGCTCGAGATTTTTTCATAAGGAACATTTGTGTGAAGTTATATTGAAATTGGTGAAGAAATGTAGGCGCTAGAGCGATTACAAAGTTTTTCTAAAAGTAGCCACAGTGACCTTGACCTTGAGGTCATGACCTTGAAAGTCGAACTCGCTCGAGATTTTTTTATAAGGAACATTTGTGTGAAGTCATATTGAAATTGGTGAAGAAATGTAGGCGCTAGAACGATGACAAAGTTTTTCACAAATTACCAAAATGACAAAGGGCCATAACTCACAAAGTTTTTTTCGGAATTTTGTCATAAGTTAATCAGTTCATCTACTCATCACCACCAATCTATTCACCGACTTTCAAGGCTCTAGCTCCAATGGTTTTTGAGATATCTTGCTGACAAGATTTTATTAAAAAAATTTCAAAGGGCAATAACTCTTAAAAGGGGCATAATCTGGACGAGAAAAAAAATACGCGTCCGCTAATTTTCCATGGGGAATCCATATATGAAATTTCAAAACCCTAGCATACACGGTTCAAAAGATATGCTATGCATCACTTTTAGCATACATTACAATGGGCACAAATTACCAAAATGACAAAGGGCCATAACTCTCAAAATGTATTTTTCGGAATTTCGTCAAAAGTTAATCAGTTCATCTACTCATCACCACCAATATAATCACCAACTTTCAAGGCTCTAGCTCCAATAGTTTTTGAGATATCTTGCTGACAAGATTTTATTAAAAAAATTTCAAAGGGCAATAACTCTTAAAAGGGGCATAATCCAGACGAGAAAAAAAATACGCGTCAGCTAATTTTCCATGAGAAATCCATATATGAAATTTCAAAACCCTAGCATACACGATTCTAAACATATGCTATGCATCACTTTTAGCATACATTACAATGGGCACAAATTACCAACATGACAAAGGGCCATAACTCACAAAGTATTTTTCGGAATTTTGTCAAAAGTTAATCAGTTCATCTACTCATCACCACCAATATAATCACCAACTTTCAAGGCTCTAGCTCCAATAGTTTTTTAGATATCTTGCTGACAAGTTTTTATTAAAAAAAATTCAAAGGGCAATAACTCTTAAAAGGGGCATAATCCGGACGAGAAAAAAAATACATGTCAGCTAATTTTCCATGAGGAATCCATATATGAAATTTCAAAACCCTAGCATACACGGTTCTAAAGTTATGCTATGCATCACTTTTAGCATACATTACAATGGGCACAAATTACCAAAATGACAAAGGGTCATAACTCACAAAGTATTTTTCGGAATTTTGTCAAAAGTTAATCAGTTCATCTACTCATCACCACCAATATAATCACCAACTTTCAAGGCTCTAGCTCCAATAGTTTTTGAAATATCTTGCTGACAAGATTTTTTAAAAAAAATTTCAAAGGGCAATAACTCTTGAAGGGGGCATAATCCGGATGAGAAAAAAAATATGTGTCAGCTAATTTTCCATGAGGAATCCATATATGAAATTTCAAAACCCTAGCATACACGGTTCTTTAGTTATGCTATGCATCAAAAGCGTAACGGACGGACGAACGAACCAGAAGCAATATGCCCCTCCAACTTTTTCAAAGTTGGGGGCATAAAAACCGGAGAGAAAAGGGGAGATAATTCAATCAAATTGCAAGATGGAGTTATAAAACTTGTAGGGAATGTAGCTCTTGTGATGGTGAGTATGTGTATGAAGTTTCATGAAGGTAGGCCAAATACTTTTGGAAATATGGTCAAGGTTAAGGTTTTCGGTTAAATTTTCGAAAAATAGGTCAAAGTTCAAAGGTCAAGGTCACAGATCAAAAAGTGTGGTATCACTGAAAAGGTCTTGTCCCAAGGAACATTCATGTGAAGTTTGAAGGCTATTAGATATTTAGATGATTTATTAAATATTGATAATACCTATTTTGATGGTTTGATCAGTCAGATTTACCCCCTAGAACTTCAGTTAAATAAAGCAAATTCTTCTGATACCGAGGCCCCGTTTTTGGATTTACATCTATCTATTGTAGATGGATTTGTTTCGTGCAAAATTTATGATAAACGCGATGACTTTGATTTTGAGATTGTAAATTTTCCTTTTTTGGATGGTGATGTTCCTCGTGCGCCATCCTATGGCGTTTATATTTCGCAATTAATTCGATTTGCTAGAGTGTGTAGTCATGTAACTGACTTCAACACTCGTAATAAATTATTAACGGCTAAACTCCTTAATCAGGGTTATCGGTACCATAAACTACGCAAAGCCTTTTCAAAATTTTATAGACGCCATTCTGATTTAATTTCAAAATTCAATATTGGACTTAAATCTCTTCTGCAACAAGGTCTATCGGAACCCGAATTTTATGGTGACTTAGTATATAAATTCAGAAAAATATATAACCGCAATGACTTCAGCACCCAATTTCGTAAAATCATTCTTCGATATAAAAAGATTGGGTACAACATGGATATTATACGACAGACTGCATGCATGGTAGTTAACCCAATCACGGTTGGCAACTTTGCTTCCCTCTTTAATTGCACGCCGGTGGGTCAGGCCTCAGATTCTATGACGGCTCCAACGTAAAAGCTTATTGAAAATTAAAGAGATAATGTTGGTTGGTGCCTGATGCTCTGTCTCTGGTCGGGCTCATCGGAGTCTAACTGTTGGTTTTCTTTTGCTCCAGCATTTCAGTGGTTTCTTGCTGTCGAGTCCTCACCGTTGTCTCACCTCTGTGGTTCTTTGATTTCTGTGTTCACGGAGATGTTGCACTGATGAGTTAGGAGGCCTTCATGCGGACTGAACTAATTATTTGTCTAAATCGCGACGGAAGTAAGGGCGAGGATTGTGGCCACGTAAAATCGATTTAAGCCCCCCAGTGGAAATCTTCCACTGAACGTTCCAAGGCGGCTCTTCTGTGGCGATTTATTTATGTTGTTGTTTGTTACTTACTGTGTGTATCACTTGTGTCTTAATTTTGGATGGCCATATGGCCATTTTGTGGGAAAGTAACTGTCCATATGGCCTTCCTTTGTTTAGGTTTCCATTATGGTCTGGTCGCTTAATGTTTGTATTTCTTTCCCTTTGGTGTCTTTTATGGATGGAGTAAGTTAATTGTATCAATTCCTGATCTTTGTTTTACTCCTACTCTGTTGTGAATAGTATTAAAATGAGAGCAAAAAATGTGTTTCAGAAAAAAATTGGAAAAGGGGAGATAATTCAGCCAAAATCAACAATGTTGTTATGGTCCTTGGTCAAAATGTAGCTCTTGTGATGATGAGTGTGTGTATGAAGTTTCATGAGGCTAGGTCTAATACTTTTTAAGTTATAGCCAAGGTTAAGTTTTTTTGGAACGACGCAGGACGACTCAGGACGATGCAGGACGACAAAGCAGACGCCGAAGTGATGACAATAGCTCGAAAGTTTTTTTTTTCAAAAAACAGACGAGCTAAAAATAGCCACAGTGACCTTGACCCTGCAAGTCCAAATCGCTCGAGATATTGTCATAAGGTGCATTCGTGTGAAGTTATATATAAATCGGTGAAGAAATGTAAGGGCTAGAGCGATGACAATTTTTTTTTCTAAAAATGGCCACAGTGACCTTGACCTTGAAGTGGAACTCGATATTGTCATAAGGAACATTTGTGTGAAGTTATATTGAAATTGGTGAAGAAATGTAAGCGCTAGAGCGATGACAAAGATTTTTCTAAAAATAGCCATGTTGACCTTGAGGCCATGACCTTGAAAGTCGAACTCCCTCAAGATAATTTTATAAGGAACATTTGTGTGAAGTTATATTGAAATTGGTGCAAAAATGTAGGCGCTAGTTCGAGAACAAAGTTTTTCTAAAAAAAGCCACATTGATCTTGACCTTCAGCTCATGACCTTGAAAGATGAACTCGCTCGAGATATTATCATAAGGAACATTTGTGTGAAGTTATATTGAAATCAGTGAAGAAATGTAGGCGCTAGAGCGATGACAAGGTTTTTCTAAAAATAGCCACAGTGACCTTGACCTTGAGGCCATGACCTTTTGTTTGTTTGTTTGATTTGAGGTTTAACGTCCCCGTCAACACTAAAGGTCATTTTGGAGACGTTGCTTCCAATTTTGTGGGACTTTTACCAGACATTGAGATGAAATGGCATCTCAAGCCCTGTCGCCCAATGAAACCAATAGGGTTTATTAGCATGGATGGTCCGCCTCACACTGCGGTTCCTGGACAGGCTTAGATCCTCTAAGCGGTTTTCCAGTACTAGTGTGTGGGCCGGATTCAGCTCTGCGTGGAAGCATCATGCAGCCCATATATTTCTTCAAACACCTATGGGCGGGGGCAAAAGAGGCCATGACCTTTAAAGTCGAACTCGCTCAAGATATTTTTATAAGGAACATTTATGTGAAGTTATATTGAAATTGGTGAAAAATGAAGGCGCTAGTGCGATGACAGTTTTTCCAAAAATAGCCAGTGACCTTAACCTTGAGGTCATGACCTTGAAAGTTGAACTTGCTCGAGATATTGTCATAAGGAACATTTGTGTGAAGTATTATTGAAATAAGTGAAGAAATGTAGGTGCTAGAGGGCTGACACAGCCATAGTGACCTTGACCTTGAGGTCATGACCTTGAAAGTCAAAGCAACTCGAGATATTACCATAAGAAACATTTGTGTGAAGTTCTATTAACATCCATCAATAAATGTAGGCACTAGAGAGATGACAAAGATTTTCTAAAAATAGCCACAGTGACCTTGACCTTGAAAGTCGAAATAGTTCGAGATATTGTCATAAGGAACATTTGTGTGAAGTTATACTGAAATCGGTGAAGAAATGTAAGCGCTAGAGCCATGTCAAAGTTTTTCTAAAAATAGCCACAGTGACCTTGACCTTGAAAGAAACTCACTAGAGGTATTGTCATAAGGAACATTTGTGTGAAGTTATATTGAAATCAGTGAAGAAATGTAGTCGCTAGGGCGATGACAAATTTTTTCTAAAAATAGCCACAGTGACCTTGACCTTGAAAGTCGAAATCGCTCGAGATATTGTCTTAAGGAACATTTGTGTGAAGTTATATTGAAATTGGTGAAGAAATGTAATCGCTAGAGCATTGACAAATTTTTTCTAAAAATAGCCACAGTGACCTTGGCCTTGAAAGTGGAACTCGCTACAGATATTGTCATAAGGAACATTTGTGTGAATCGATTTTGAAATTGGTGAAAAAATGTAAGCGCTAGAGCAATGAAAAAGTTTTTCTAAAAATAGCCACAGTGACCTTGACCTTGAAAGTCGAACTCTTTCGAGGTATTGTCATAAGGATCATTTGTGTGAAGTTTCATTAAAATCGGTGAAGAAATGTAGGCGCTGGAGCGACGACAAAGTTTTTCTAAAAATAGCCATTGTGACCTTGACCTTGAAAGTTGAAATGGCTTGAGATATTGTCATAAGGAACATTTGTGTGAAGTTATATTGAAATCGGTGAAGAAATGTAAGCGCTAGAGCTTGACAAAGTTTTTCTAAAAATAGCCACAGTGACCTTGACCTTGAAAGTCAAACTCGCTAGAGATATTGTCATAAGGAACATTTGTGTGAAGTTATATTGAAATCGGTGAAGAAATGTAGGCGCTAGAGCGATGACAAATTTTTTCTAAAAATAGCTACAGTGACCTTGACCTTGAGGTCATGACCCTGAAAGTCGACTCAGGACGACAAAGCAGACGCCGAAGTGATGACAATAGCTCGAAAGTTTTTTTTTCAAAAAACAGACGAGCTAAAAATAGCCACAGTGACCTTGACCCTGCAAGTCCAAATCGCTCGAGATATTGTCATAAGGTGCATTCGTGTGAAGTTATATATAAATCGGTGAAGAAATGTAAGGGCTAGAGCGATGACAATTTTTTTTTCTAAAAATGGCCACAGTGACCTTGACCTTGAAGTGGAACTCGATATTGTCATAAGGAACATTTGTGTGAAGTTATATTGAAATTGGTGAAGAAATGTAAGCGCTAGAGCGATGACAAAGATTTTTCTAAAAATAGCCATGTTGACCTTGAGGCCATGACCTTGAAAGTCGAACTCCCTCAAGATAATTTTATAAGGAACATTTGTGTGAAGTTATATTGAAATTGGTGCAAAAATGTAGGCGCTAGTTCGAGAACAAAGTTTTTCTAAAAAAAGCCACATTGATCTTGACCTTCAGCTCATGACCTTGAAAGATGAACTCGCTCGAGATATTATCATAAGGAACATTTGTGTGAAGTTATATTGAAATCAGTGAAGAAATGTAGGCGCTAGAGCGATGACAAGGTTTTTCTAAAAATAGCCACAGTGACCTTGACCTTGAGGCCATGACCTTTTGTTTTGTTTGTTTGATTTGAGGTTTAACGTCCCCGTCAACACTGTAAAGGTCATTTTGGAGACGTTGCTTCCAATTTTGTGGGACTTTTACCAGACATTGAGATGAAATGGCATCTCAAGCCCTGTCGCCCAATGAAACCAATAGGGTTTATTAGCATGGATGGTCCGCCTCACACTGCGGTTCCTGGACAGGCTTAGATCCTCTAAGCGGTTTTCCAGTACTAGTGTGTGGGCCGGATTCAGCTCTGCGTGGAAGCATCATGCAGCCCATATATTTCTTCAAACACCTATGGGCGGGGGCAAAAGAGGCCATGACCTTTAAAGTCGAACTCGCTCAAGATATTTTTATAAGGAACATTTATGTGAAGTTATATTGAAATTGGTGAAAAATGAAGGCGCTAGTGCGATGACAGTTTTTCCAAAAATAGCCAGTGACCTTAACCTTGAGGTCATGACCTTGAAAGTTGAACTTGCTCGAGATATTGTCATAAGGAACATTTGTGTGAAGTAATATTGAAATAAGTGAAGAAATGTAGGTGCTAGAGGGCTGACACAGTGACCTTGACCTTGAGGGGTGTGTGTCGGGATGGACCCAATGTCTATTTCAGTCAATGCAACTTATCATAAGGAACAATAATATATATGGTTAAGGGGTGGGGATATGGATAGTTTGAAGTTATATTGAAATCAGAGAAGAAATGTAGTCGCTAGAGCGATGACAAACTTTTTCTTAAAATAGCCACAGTGACCTTGAACTTGAAAGTCAAACTCGCACACGATAATGTCATAAGGAACATTTGTGAGAAGTAATATTGAGGCTTGATATGTCATTTCATCTCAATGTCGGGTAAAAGTCCAACAAAATTGGAAGCAACGTCTCCAAAATGACCTTTACAGTGTTGACGGGGGCGTTAAACCTCAAATCAAACAAACAAATCAGTGAAGAAATGTAGGCGCTAGAGGGATGACAAAGATTTTCTAAAAATAGCTACAGTGACCTTGACCTTGAGGCCATGACATTGAAAGTCAAACACGCTCAAGATATTTTTGTAAGGAACATTTGTGTGAAGTTTTATTGAAATTGGTGAAGAAATGTAGGCGCTAGAGCGATGACAGTTTTTCTAAAAATAGCCACAGTGTCCTTGATCTTGAGGTCATGACCTTGAAAGTCGAACTTGTCACAAGGAACATTGTGTGAAGTTATATTGAAATCAGTAAAGAAATGTTGGCGCTAGAGCGATGACAGTTTTTCTAAAAAAATAGCCACAGGGACCTTGACCTTGAGGGGGGGGGGGGGGTGTCGGGATGGACCCAATGTCTGTATCAGTCAAAGCATCTTATCATAAGGAACAATAATATATATGGTTAAGGGGTGGGGATATGGATAGTTTCTGAGATATAAAAAGTAGAAGTAAAACAAAGATCAGGAATTGATACAATTAACTTACTCCATCCATAAAAGACACCAAAGGGAAAGAAATACAAACATTAAGCGACCAGACCATAATGGAAACCTAAACAAAGGAAGGCCATATGGACAGTTACTTTCCCACAAAATGGCCATATGGCCATCCAAAATTAAAAGACAAGTGATACACACAGTAAGTAACAAACAACATAAATAAATCGCCACAGAATAGCCGCCTTGGAACGGTCAGTGGAAGATTTCCACTGGGGGGCTTAAATCGATTTTACGTGGCCACAATCCTCGCCCTTACTTCCGTCGCGATTGAGACAAATAATTTGTTCAGTCCGCATGAAGGCCTCCTAACTCATCAGTGCAACATCTCCGTGAACACAGAAATCAAAGAACCACAGAGGTGAGACAACGGTGAGGACTCGACAGCAAGAAACCACTGAAATGCTGGAGCAAAAGAAAACCAACAGTTAGACTCCGATGAGCCCGACCAGAGACAGAGCATCAGGCACCAACCAACATTATCTCTAATTTTCAATAAGCCTTTACGTTGGAGCCGTCATAGACTCTGAGGCCTGACCCACCGGCGTGCAATTAAAGAGGGAAGCAAAGTTGCCAACCGTGATTGGGTTAACTACCATGCATGCAGTCTGTCGTATAATATCCATGTTGTACCCAATCTTTTTATATCGAAGAATGATTTTACGAAATTGGGTGCTGAAGTCATTGTGGTTATATATTTTTCTGAATTTATATACTAAGTCACCACAAAACTCGGGCTCCGATAGACCTTGTTGCAGAAGAGATTTAAGTCCAATATTGAATTTTGAAATTAAATCAGAATGGCGTCTATAAAGTTTTGAAAAGGCTTTGCGTAGTTTATGGTACCGATAACCCTGACCAAGAAGTTTAGCCGTTAACAATTTACCACGAGTGTTGAAGTCAGTTACATGACTACACACTCTAGCAAATCTAATTAATTGCGAAATATAAACGCCATAGGATGGCGCACGAGGAACATCATCCAAAAAAGGAAAATTTACAATCTCAAAATCAAGGTCATCGTGTTTATCATAAATTTTGCACGAAACAAATCCATCTACAATAGATAGATGTAAATCCAAAAACGGGGCCTCGGTATCAGAAGAATTTGCTTTATTTAACTGAAGTTCTAGGGGGTAAATCTGACTGATCAAACCATCAAAATAGGTATTATCAATATTTAATAAATCATCTAAATATCTAGAAGTAGAGCTAAAAGCTTCAATAATTTCAGATTGGTTATCAATGGAAAGCGACAAAATGAAGTCTCTTTCATAACAATACAAGAACAGATCAGCCACAAGAGGTGCGCAATTAGTACCCATCGGAATACCCACAATTTGTCTAAATAACTTAGTACCGAATCTAATATAAATATTGTCAAGTAGAAAGGTGAGGGCATCACACACTTTCTGACATGACCAAAGTGTATAATTCTTATGCTCTTTAGAAGTGAAAAATGCATTTCTGACATTACATGCAAGATAGAGAGAATCTTCTCTGTGAAAAGCCCATTCAATTAAATCTTTTATAAGATTATGAGGAAGTGTAGTGTAAAGAGTGGAAAAATCATAGGTAGACAGACTAGAAGCACGAAACTGTCTAGATTTCAATTTATTTAAAACCTCATTCGAATTTTTTATAGACCAAAACAGATTTCTTCCTGATCTTTCCAAGACTTTATCACAATATTTAATTACAAGCGTTTTAATAGCAGTAAGACTATTAATGAAGCAAAGTCTGTGTCATGGAATGTATCATATCGTAAGGAACAATAATATATATGGTTTAGGAGTTCGAATCTGATTAATTTAAGATAATTAGACATTTTGACAGTTTTGCATACAAATTCCTACATGACAATTTTGACCTGTTATGCAGTCTGACCCCTGGGTCAACTTGAACATGAACTGATAGGTCTTGGTCTGAGTAAATGTCATACCAAATTTCAACTTTGTAGCACAACAGGTAAAACTAGAAATGCGTCCATAGGACACGGATGCCCCCGCCTGAAAATATGTCTATGTTTGTATTCATCCATAGAAAGTTATTGACCGTGTTTAAGTTTTGGACCCTTTTTTCTCGTTTGACCTCTAAGTATGACCTTGACCTTGTAGGTAAGGACCTTGGTTTTGTGCGAGGCAGATTGTCTCATGACGGCCAACATTTCTGCAAAAAAATTTCGAAATCCATCCAGAGATAAGAAAGTTATTGACTGCGTTCAAGTTTCGGACCCTTTTTTTTACCTTTGACCTCTAAGTATGACCTTGACCTTGGAGGTACGGATCTGGGTTTGCATCTGACACATCGTCTCAGGATGGTTAATATTTCTTCAAAGTAATTTTAAAATCCATCCAGAAATAAGCAAGTTATTGACTGCATTTAAGTACTTATTCGGACCCTTTTTTTGACCTTTGACCTCTAAGTATGACCTTGACTTTGGAGGTACGCACCTGGGTTTTGAACATGACATCGTCTCCTGATGGTTAACATTTCTACAAAGTAATTTCAAAATCGATCCGGAAATAAAGTTATTGAATGTGTTTAAGTTTCGGACCCTTTTTTTTACCTTTGACCTCCAAGTATGACCTTGACCTTGGAGGTACAGATCTGGGTTTTGCACGTACCACGTCCTCTCGTGATGGTTAACATTTCTGCCAAGTACAAGAAATAAGGAAGTAATTGACAGTGTTTACATTTCGGACGCACGAATGCACACACGGACAGACGAACGGACAGGGGCAACGCTATATGCCCTTTCCACCATTCTTCGAATGGCGGGGGCATAAAAATTGAGCTCCAATGCGAGCCCGAGGTTTGAGCTTGACATTTCAGCCCCTAGGTGGTTACGAACGTGACATACAAACGTACGCACTTAACATCACGGCGAAATGCTATATGCCCCACTCCTGCCAAGGCAGGTGGGGGCATAAAAATAAAAAAAAAAAATCATTTTTCGGTGGTAAAATTTACAATGTATGTGTATAGGCTTGTTTCCATAATGTGAATTCTAGGGGTACATTGTCAGCCTTGTTATATTTTGATCGCATTAGATGCCGGGGCCCAGCTTGTCTAGCAGGCAAAATTCAGAGTGCCACTCCCCGACCCCATTATGCGATGACCATAGTTATTGATCGTAAGCCATAAGACCCAAAGGCTATATGAATGTTTGTTTGTTTGATTCGAGGTTTAACGTCCCTCTCCATTTTAGAGACGTTACTTCGAATTTTGTGGGATGTTTACCCGACATCGAGATGAAATGACATCTCAAGCCCTGTCTCCCAATTAAACCAATAGGATTTATAAGCAGGGATGGCCCGACTCAAACCGCTTTGCTTGGACAGGCTTATGTCCTCTAAGTGGTTTACCAGTACTCGTGTGTGGTAGGTTTCAGCTCTATGTGGAAACATGTAGCCTCTCTTATTTTTTCAAGCCCAGATGGGCGGGGGCAGTATATGAATGTTTCAGGTTTCAACCTTACAAATGAAACAAACAGCGGAAATCATCAAGAGCTCTACCATGTCGCAAAAGGGCCCATCATTTACAAAAATGTACCACAGTTTATTTTAGACACCCTTGTTCTAATTATTTAGCGACCCCCGCTAAATGTGGCGTGGGGAAATAGATTGGGCTACCTCATGTTTCCTCACAGAGGTTAAACCGACTGCACACGAGTACCTGTAAACAATATTAGAGGGATTAAGCCTGCCATGGCAAAGTGGGGCCAGTCGGACTGTCCCTGCATATAAACCTTTTGGTTTGTTTTGGCATGAAGAGCTTGAGAAGTAATTTCATCTCAATGTCGAGTAAAAGTCACATAAAATTGGAAGCAGTGTCTCAAACATTACCTAAAAAGGGTTGAGGGGGGTTAAACCTCAACTCATACAAACAATTCTAATTATTGACATCCATAAATCGGATGGCATGTGAGATAGAAATATAATCATACAATTTATTTTAGATATCAATTCTTTACATTTTAGGTATATATAAACTGAAATATAGATTACAGATATCTATAATTTGATTTTAAGTAAAAAAGATACCTATATATATATGCAACGGAATAATGGATATCATAAAAAAATATAGATAAAGAAAAATTCAAATTTCAAATTTTACCGAATATAGTCATATTGAATATCAAATTGAAGGGGGAAGAAATTTTGTCTATTAGGATAAGAAATAATAAAAATATAAAGGGTATTAAAATAGATAATGTAGAATTTAAAATTTCACAGTATGCAGATGACACATCAGCATTTCTTGATGGCTCTAAAGTTTCCTTAGAACAGACATTACAAGAACTTGAAAAATTTGCAAGAATATCAGGATTAAAAACTAACTTTGATAAAACTCAAGTGGTATGGATAGGAGCAAAAAAATATAGTCAGGATTCAATAAAAACAAGATGGAAACTGTCATGGGGTAGAACTCATTTCAAATTATTGGGGATAACCTTTAATGTTGACCTTGACAGAATCATTGATGATAATTATGGTGACAGAATAAAACAAATGAAAAATTCTTTAAAATTATGGAATAGAAGGTTTCTCACCCCTCTTGGAAAAATTACTGTTGTAAAATCACTGATGTTGCCCAAAATAACTCATCTCTTAATGTCACTTCCCAATCCTGATACTGATACTTTAGATAAAATTAACAGTATGTTCTTTGAATTCATATGGAACGGGAGGTCTAAAATCAAACAGTCAGTGGTAGTAAAACAGTATTTTGAAGGGGGTTTGAAAATGATAAACATAACAGCTTTTGCGCAGGCCCTAAAAATAACATGGATTCGTAGAATGTTTCAAAACCATAGTCAATGGCAACTTCTCATAAAACAAGTGGTGGAAATGGATAAAATTATCTGTTGTGGTTCTGAATATACAAAGATAGTCCTGACAAAGCTAAAAAATAACTTTTGGAAAGATGTCTTTAAAGCAGTGTTAGCTTTTCAGTTGCAGTTAGAAGTGGACTGGGATAAAAATAGTTTGTTTCAAACACCTATATTTTGGAACAAGAACTTGACTATTGGAGGTAGGAGCTTTTTTTTTAAATCATGGTTTGATAAAGGTGTTTGTTATATCAGGGACCTTATGGATAATCAAGGCAATTTCTTGACGTTTAATGCCTTTATACAAAGCACAACAATTAATACAAATTTTCTTCAATATCAGGGAGTGCTTGAATGCCTTAAAAGGTTTATGCAAAATAAAAGTAATGATAATAAAAACAATATTATTGGTCCAATATTTCCAAATTTAATCTTTACGATACTGAAACAAAAAAAAGGTTCTCAAAATATTTATATTATCTTAAATCAGAACAAAGATGAACCGACAGGGAAAATTAAATGGAATCAAAAGTATAATATTGAAGAAAAGTCATGGCAAAATATATTTCAAGCACCTTTCAAAATAACTAAATGTACCAAACTCAGATGGTTCCAAACTTCTATTAACCACAAGATATTTACCACAAATAAACTTCTCTTCCAAATGAACTTGAAAAATAGTCCAAAATGTTCATTCTGTGGAAACAATGATGAGACTATTGACCATTTGTTCTGGAAATGCCCTAAAACACAGCTGTTTATAAGAGACATGAAAAATAAGTTTCAGGAAAATTCCATAGCTTTATTACTAGAAGAAGCAACTTTTATTTTAGGCAATTTCCCACCAAACACTACAAATACAATTCAGTTTTTAATGCTTATTGCAAAATATTATATAAGTATGAAAAGGTCTTCGAAAAGTCATTTAAATTTCCTCGAGTTCAGAATTAATGTTACGTCATTGTTTCTCAGTCACAGAGAAATGGCATTACAAAACAATGAGCTGCAAAAATTCTTACAAGAATGGAGGCCATTTAAACAAGTATTTAACTATGATTTCCAATAATGACTGTAATAAATATATGCTCCTTGAAAGAATCCTGAAACCACCCTAGTAAAAGACATATATATAAACAACAACAAAAAAAAAAAAAAAAAAAACTATAACCACTTTCAATATTATTATCTAAATGATAGAAACAATAGTCCTGTCCTATATGACTGTTACTTTCTCTTTCCTCTTTGTTTGATCTCAATCTGGAAGGAACATTTTGTCTTTTTTTTTTTTTTTTGTTCTCACTTGTATGATGCTTACTCAGAGCTACATCTCAAGCATAAAAAGTTTAATAACAGAAAAAGTAGCATTTGATATATTCTTAAATACATCAGCTAAGTTGGTTGAGGTCAAACAGCTCCTATGCTCTATCTTTTATTTTTTCAACTAGCCTTCTGCTAGGTAAATATAGGTGTAAGGGAAACAAGACATATGTTCATACTATCAATGTGTGAGAGTGTTGGTATGAGTGGCATATAAATACATGTATGTTTCAATATGTAAACCCTGATTGGTTTTTCCCGGAGACAGCAGGGTAAATTGTAACGGGATTACTAAAAGAATAAAACTCCCACACACCTAAAAAAAAAAAAAAAAAATTGAAGGGGGTGATTAGTATAATACAAGTAAAATTTTGACCCTGGGCCCAGATTGGGGCCCTGGGGGAGGGGTCAAAGGGTCAAAATTTAAGTTTTTTTGGAACATAGTCATGTGGCATATCAAATTGAAGGGCATGATTAGTAGAATATAAAACAGGTAAAATTAGGGCCCAGGGTGAGGTGTTTTCGGTACTTGGCCCCTCTGTAGAAAGCGTGGGGTTTTGCGTTGGCGTGCCATCGACAGTATTCTAGTTATAGATATCAATAAAGTTTATTATAGATATCTATAATTTGATTTATAGATATCTATAATTTGAATATAGATATCTATAATAAAATATTAGATATCTCAAAATTGTATCAAATAGTAAAACGGCATCCCATAGTTATCGTCATGCGAATTCTCAGGGCCCGTATGAAGAAGTATGTGTAAAGAAAAACAAGATCGCTCAAATTGCAAAAAAATGAGTTGGAAAAATGTCACATCTCTTAAACAAGAGGGCCCTATATCGCTCACCTGTGTACCAGAAAAAAAGTGTAGGAGACCACTTGACATTGCTACATACTAAATATATTAGCTCTGGATGGATGGATGGATGTTTTATTTAAAGACGCTCAACCCTAATAGGGCATATAGCGTCTAAAATAGTTATATATTATATATAAAATTGTGCAAGATTAAACAATTAAAATTTTAATAATTACAGTTTGTTAAAAAGACCGATTTCTTTAAGAAAATTGATTAATTGGTAAAAAGGAACATTATTAAAAAGATCTTTCATTGTAGTAATGTTAAAATATTTTGAACGTATATGATTAAATTCAATACATGAGATGAGAAAGTGTTTAACAGTGAACGGTTCGTTACAAGATATACAGAAAGGTGCTTGTTCGTTTTTTAAAATATAGGAATGGGTGAGTCGTGTGTGTCCAATACGGCATCTCGTAATTTTTGTCTGATCTTTTCGGCTATAGTTCAAAAATTGGCATTTACTGTAAAAATTAGGTTGAATTTTATTTAATTTATTATTAGTTTCATTGTCCCAAATAGATTGACATTTTTTCTTTATATATGTATTGATGTTTGATTTGAAATCAGAGAAAGGAATTTTTAAATTTGTAATAGTTAACGATAATGCCGACTTGGCTTCCAAGTCAGCCAATTCATTTCCACGAATATTAACATGACTTGGAAGCCAGCAGAATATAATCTCCTTGCAGACAGAAAGGTAATGATATTTTCGTAAAATTTGTTGAATCAAGGGGTTCCTGTGCTGTTGGTCTTTCAGAGCTTTTAATACAGAAAGGGAATCAGAATAAATGATAAATTGTTTTTCGGATTGATCTCGTATATGATAGAGTGCTATATCAATTGCTTTCGCTTCAGCGGTAAAAATAGAGCTATTATCGGGTAATCTAATGCTGTCAGTAAAATTCGGACTAATGACAGAACAAGCAACTTTCTCATCTTGTTTCGAACCGTCAGTGTAAATGGAAATGTGCCGTTTAAAATTGGATTTGATTTCTAAAAATTCGTTTTTAAAAATATGAGATTCTACTTCTGTTTTCTTATTTTTACTTAAATCTAAAATAATCTTTGGAGCACTTAACGTCCATGGCTCTTTTGATGGTAACGTAAAAGATTGAATATTATTAATATTAATATTGGCCTCCATAAATAATGGCTTGATTCTTAGGCCAAGCGATTTAATAGCCGATGGTTTGTTGTTGTAGAATCTTTCGTAATTAGGATTAAAAACAATGTCATATGCTGAATTTCGTGGATTGGCGGCCAATTTTGTAGCATACTGAAGAGACAATTTCTCCCTTCTAACATACAGTGATGGTTCATTCGATTCAGCATAAAGACTTTCAACAGGTGAGGTGCGAAAGGCACCTAGTGCTAGACGTAAACCTTGATGATGTATAGTATCCAAAGATTTTAAATAAGATTTCCTAGCAGATCCATAGACTATGGAGCCATAGTCCAATTTGGAACGAATTAAAGACCTATAAAGATTTAAAAGAACAGTACGATCTCCTCCCCAGTCGGAACTGGACAGGACTTTAAGAATATCAAGAGCTTTTAAACATTTAGCTTTTAAAGCTTTGATATGGGGAATAAAAGACAATTTGTTATCGAATAAAAGACCCAAAAATTTCGCTTCAGTGACGACTGGAATTGGACTGCCGTATATAGTAAGAACAGGATCTAAATGCAACTTTCGAATTTGGCAGAAATGAACACACTGAGTTTTTTGTTTTTGAAAACTTAAAACCATTTTCTGTTGCCCAAGTTTCTATATTATTTAAACACCTTTGGAGTTTAAATTCAATGGTTTCCATATTTTTGGAACGATAAAAAATTCCAAAATCGTCAACAAAAAGCGAACAATCTGGGTCTTTTACACATTTAACTATATTATTAATTTTTATGCTGAACAAGGTTGGTGATAAAATACTACCTTGTGGTACACCTTGTTCTTGATCAAATGTGTCCGATAATGTATTTCCTATGCGAACATTAAATGTTCGATCGGACAAGAAATTTTGAACAAAAAGTGGCAATCGGCCTTTAAGGCCCAAGTTGTGTAAATCTTTCATGATGCCATATTTCCAAGTCGTATCATAGGCCTTTTCGAGGTCAAAGAATACAGCTACGACATGTTCTTTTTTGACAAAGGCATCACGTATAAATGATTCTAAGCGAATCAAATGATCGTTAGTAGAGCTGTTTTTTCTAAAACCAGCTTGAAATTTAGTGATAAGCTGGTTTGATTCTAAGAACCAAACCAGCCTATCATTAATCATTCTCTCCATTGTTTTACATAAGCAACTTGTCAAAGCAATAGGTCTGTAATTAGTGGCTTCAGTATGATCTTTATTAGGTTTCGGAATAGGAATAATGGTAGCTTTTCTCCAGTTTTCAGGGAATTTTTCAGTGATCCAAATATCATTCAGAATATTTAATAATGTTTCCAATGCCTTGTTGGGTAAATGTTTTAAAATTTGATAGTGTATGTCGTCAGGACCAACAGCAGTATCATGAGATTTATGGAGAGCATCTAATAATTCTTTAGTAGTGAAAGGTAAATTATATTTTTCATGATTTAATGAGGAAAAATTTAAATTCTTTTTCTCTTGTTCTTGTTTAATATTTTGGAAATTTTCTGAATAATTTAAGCTAGAGGAGTTTTTCTGAAAATTTTCCCCCAAGGCATTGGAAATGTCTTTAGCCGTTGAACACATATTTCCGTTCGATTTGATATGGACATGTTTATTTGATTTGTTTTTGCCACTAATTTTTCTAATCATGTCCCATATTTTCTTAGTTGGTGTTCTGGTATTCAGTTTGGAGACGTATTGCTGCCAAGATGCTTTTTTGGCCTATTTTATTGTTTTGCGAGCTTTAGCTCGCATGTGTTTGGCATGGATAAGATTTTCTTTAGTTGGTTGTTTATTGAATTTTCGTAATGCAGATTTTCTTTTATTGATTGAAGTTTTAACTTCGTCATTAAACCAAGGTCTGTTTCTTTTTGAAAAAGTCGAGGATTTAGGAATACATTTTTCAGCAATATCAATCAATTCATCAGTAAAATCTTGTATATATCACTTGCAGTTTTAAAAAGTTCAGGGTCGAGTTTTTCATCACATAATTGATTAAAATTTTCCCAATTTGCTTTACTCAAATTCCATCTGGGGTGACGATCCTCATGGGTCGATGCAATTTCTTCAATTACTATCGGAAAATGATCGCTCCCATGGAGATCGTCCACAACAGACCAATCAAAATCTAGATAAATATTTGGAGAGCAAATTGAAAGATCTAAAGCAAAATAATTTCGTGTGGGAGAATGAAGATATGTTGGTTGTTTATCATTAAATAAACATAAATCATTTTCAGCAATAAAATTTTCTATGATTTCTCCTTTGTCATTTGTATCCGAGCAACCCCATAATTTGCTGTGACTATTAAAATCTCCTAATAATATATAAGGACTAGGTAATTGATTTGTTAAATTTTCTAATTCTTGTTTTAATAGAAAAATTATAGTGTGGTGGAAGGTAAACAGAACAAATTGTTATGGATTTGGATAAAGTGACGTTTACAGCAACAGCTTGTAAATTAGTGTTTACATCTATTTTCCTATGAGGAACGTCAGATTTTACCAGGATTGATGTACCTCCTGATGCCTTCTGATTATCCGTTGTGATACGATTGTACATACTGTAACCTTTGAAATTAATATTATCTGTAGTTTTCAAAAAAGTTTCTTGGAGACAAATGACATTAGGAGAAAAAAGTGTAGATAAAATTAAAAGTTCGTTAAAATTGGCTTTCAGTCCTCGACAATTCCATTGAATTATTGACTTCTTATCCATGGTTGAATGGAGAGAAGATTAAAACAAGGAATTTAATCCTTTATCTTTTATTATTAGGCTTTAAGAACGTGGAGGGATCATGGTCCAACTCCATGTCCTCAAGGGCGCCGTACTGATTAGCCAGTTTTACTGGATCAGCAGACGCCCCTTTACTGTTTGGGTTTGATCCTTTATGTTTTTCTTTGCCGTTCTTTTCTTTTTGATCCGCTGTCCCTGACGTGGATCGGGAGTGAGATCTGCTCGAATGTTTGCCGTTAGGTTGTGAACTGGTCTGTGAAGTTTGTCAAGATTCTGTTCTTGAATGATGAGTAGATGTAGGCTGTGACGATGTAGTAGGTTGTGATGTGGGTTTTGGTTTAACAGTAGAGGTAATTACTTTAGAATGGGGCTTAATTTCAAAATCTTTTTCATTAAATTGTGTGGATGTTTCTTTTGTTTCAGGTTTGCTGGCAAGGGATTGGACAACTTTTGCGAATGTGTTTTCTGGTTTGTTTTGTTGTATTTTCTTTGCTTCCAAATAGGTGACGTTTTGTGTAACTTTGATTTTCATGATTTCTTTTTCTGTTTTCCAAACTTCACAGACATTGGATTTAGACAAATGATCTTTTCCGCAGTTCACACATTTTGGAGAATTCTTGCAGTTTGTAGTGTGGTGGTCGGAACCACCACACTTCTCACAAATAGACCCATCAGGGACAGTACAATCATTTTCGTGGTGCCCAAACCTCTGACAATTGAAACAACGCAGAGGATTGGGCACGTAGATTTCGACCGGTATTATCCTGTAGAAGATCTTCAGCGATTTCGGCAAGGAAGTGGAGTTGAAAGTGAGTAGAAGTGTATTGGTATCAATGAGATTTCCGTCTTTTTTTACTTTAAATCTTTTGCATGCCGTTACACCTTGTTCTTTTAAATAATCGATTATGCTGGCTTCTGATTCGTGTTTTAGCATTCTGTCACGGATAATTCCTTTACAAGAGTTGAGTGTTTTATGTTCCGTGACAGAGACGTTCATATTAAAGAATTTGTTTACTTTTAGGAGGTTTTCAGTTTGTGTTTTTCGGTTAGTTTCTATCAAAAGTGTCCCATTTTTTAGTTTTTTGACGTTTTTCGGAGTTCCAATTAATGCTTCTATTTGCTTTTCAATTACGAATGGAGAAAGAGTTGTAACGGCTTTATCTTCCTTGCTCGAAATCACTAAAAATCGAGCGAAATTGTCATTTGCTTTGAAATTGAAAGTCGGTTCCGGGTCGTCATCGGATAAATCTAAAAATGCTCTTTTCCTAGTGTTGGATCCCATGTTGATAATAAATGTTTCGATAGCTATGCGCCCCACCCTCCTTGGAGCCCTACAAGGGGACGTTTAATGGAAATGGATCTCCTATTTCCAACGCCAAGGCTACATTGCTATTATACTCGATGACAGGACCAGAGTCCTTCCGCTCCACTTCTGTTTTATGATTCCCAACTATGCACCCAGATTTCAAAGAAAAATGAGGAACAGTTGGGACCCATCCCCACCCATATTCTCTCCCTCACAGAAGCTTCTGCTGAATTTCCCCAGTACAAGCCCACCGATTGATCCATCAGCCGCCGCCCATCAAATAACACTCAAAGATAGAGGAATAAGACGAAATTACACCCGGTTTGTACCATAAAGATACGTAAAAAAGAAAGAAGGAAGATAAGGACAAGCTGTGCGATTCTAGAGCTTGGCACGACTGAGCCGATTGATTCAGGCCGGATCTAGCCCAAACCCCTCTTCTATCTGACATATGGGCCAAAATGATGTGTTGAAAAGCTGGAGATCCCTGGGCTTTTCTCAATCATCAGGATCCCTTCTTCCAGCATACGAGACCCTACTCACGGCAAACAAGTGGCTCCTGTTTCAACAAGGAATTTCATCCCCATTCACTACAGAAGGAAAGTGATCTGTATATTTTATTCCCTACAGACAAGGGAGGCCGAAAACGTTTGCTTAAATAAAAGCTTGGCTCTGAAAACAGGAGATCCTTTGCTAAATATGAGATCCACGATTATGGTAAGAAATTATTGAGGTGATAAGTTTCAGAGAGAACAAAGGATTTTATAAACTAATAAAGAATAAAGCTGTGTTAGATGATGACGAACATTTTAGAACTTCGTGATAAGTATCCAATTCTGTTAACATTGATGTAACATAAAATAACTTTGGGGTAACATGAAATGACAAGTTACTTATCTAATAACGTATACAAAATGCATCTTTCATTGATGTGCAGAGTGAAGGAGCATGAAAAAGTGACACATACACAGTACAAACATATACAGATGAGGTTTCTTCTTTGTGGTGCGCGACCCACCAGCAATGATGATACACATACAAATGCAGCGTGGTAGTAACATGAGATAGGAAAGGTTTAAAAGGATAGATCTCGCGTAGTGAATTGTAAAAAAATTTGGTAAGATGCATTTGAATAAATTGAATTACAAGACAATACCGGTCGAACGGACGATTGTTCTGTATGTTGGAGGCTTTTACCCAACTGCCACAGAACCTGAAGGCAGCCACCTATTTCGAGGCACCGGGTGGTCTCGGCAATGGGACTGTTTTCGGTCGGGTCTTACCACTCTGCCACACTCCCGAGGGCAGCCGCCATATTTCTACCCCCCGGGCAGGCGCGGGGCATATTAGCTCTGGACCTTATGGCTTTGGAGAAGATTTTTTTAATTTTTTCCAGTATAAGTCCATAGGTCAATTTTGACCCAAAAGGCATGGCTGACAGGATTTATGTAGGCGACCATTTTATGTTGCTATATACTAAATATCTAACGTCCGTACTTCATGGTTTCAGAGAAGAATATTTTTGAAGCTTTTGTTTTTCTATTATAAGTTTATTGGAGTTAAGAAGCCACAGGATTTGGCCAATTTGAACCCCAGGGGCAAGACTCCGGCAGGATTCATGTAGGCAACCACTCCACATTGCTACATGCTAAATACCAAAACTCTGGGCCTTATGGTTTCAGAGAAGAATATTTTTTTTTTTCCATTTTAAGCTTTTTCCATTTTCCATTTTAAGTCCATCCATGGTAGCTAATGGGCCATGGGCGTGGCCAATTCCGGCCCAAAGGGGCATGATTGGCAGGATTTATGTAGGTGACCACTTGCCATTGCTACATGGTAAATATCTAAGCTCTAGGCCCTGTGGTTTCAGAGAAGATGATTTTTGAAGCTTTTTTTCCATTATGAGTCTATGGGAGCTAAGGGGCCGCAGGGCGTGGCCCATTTGGACCCCAAGGGCATGATTGGCAGGATTTATGTAGGTGACCACTTGCCGTTGCTACATGGTAAAATATCTAAGCTCTGGGTCCTGTGCTTTCAGAGAAGAAGATTTTTTAAGCTTTTTTCCATTATGAGGCTATGGGAGCTAAGGGGCCGCAGGGTGTGGCCCATTTGGACCCCAAGGGCATGATTGGCAGGATTTATGTAGGTGACCACTTGCCGTTGCTATATGCTAAATACTAAGCTCTGGGCCCTGTGGTTTCAGAGAAGAAGATTTTTGAAGCTTTTTACCATTAGGAGTCTATGGGAGCTAAGGGGCCCCAGGGCGTAGACCATTTGGACCCCAGGGGCATGATTGGCAGGATTGATGTAGGTGACCATTTGCCGTTGCTACATGCTAAATATCTTAGCTCAGGGCCCTGTGGTTTCAGAGTAGAAGATTTTTGAAGCTTTTTCCATTAGGAGTCTATGGGGGTAAGGGGCCACAGGCATGGCCCATTCGCACCCCAGGGGCATGATTGGCAGGATTTATGTAGGTGACTACTTGACATTGTTACAAGCTAAATATCTAAGCTCTGGGCCCTGTGGCTTCAGAGAAGAAGGTTTTTGAAGCTTTTTTTTCCATTATGAGTCTATGGGAGCTAAGGGGGTTCCAGGGTTTGGCCCATTTGGTTCCCAGGGGCATGATTGGCACGATTTATGTAGGTGAACAGTTATCATTGCCAGATGCTAAATATCTAAGCTCTGGGCCCTGTGGTTTCAGAGAAGAAGATTTTTGAAGCTTTTTATCCATAATGAGTCTATGGGAGCTAAGGGGTCCCGGGACGTGGCCCATTTGGACCCCAGGGGCATGATTGGCAGGAATTATGTAGGTGACCACTTGCCATTGCTACATGCTAAATATCTAAGCTCTGGGCCCTGTGGTTTCAGAGAAGAAGATTTTTGAAGCTTTTTTTCCATTATGAGTCTATAGGAGCTAAGGGGTCCCGGGATGTGGCCCATTTGGGACCCAGGGGCATGATTGGCAGGAATTATGTAGGTGACCACTTGCCATTGCTACATGCTAAATATCTAAGCTCTGGGCCCTGTGGTTTCAGGGAAGAAGATTTTTGAAGCTTTTTTTTCCATTATGAGTCTATGGGAGCTAAGGGGCCCCAGGGCGTGGCCCATTTGGACCCCAGGGGCATGATTTATGTAGGTTACCACTTGCCGTTATTACATGCTAAATATCTGAGCTCTGTGGTTTCAGAGAAGAAGCTTTTTTTCCATTATGAGTCTATAGGAGCTAAGGGGCCCCGGGGCGTGGCCCGTTTGGACCCTGGGGGCATGATTGGCAGGAATTATGTAGGTGACCACTTTATGTTGCTACATGCTAAATATATAAGCTCTGGGCCATGTGGTTTCAGAGAAGAAGATTTTTTAAATTTTTCCCATTATAAGTCTATAGGAGCTAATGGGCCCCAAGGCGTGGTCCGTTTGGAACCCAGGGGCATGATTGGCAGGAATTATGTAGGTGACCACTTGCTGTTACTACATGCTAAATATATAAGCTCTGGGCCCTGTGGTTTCAGAGAAGATTTTTGAAGCTTTTTTTCAATACGAGTATGGGAGCGAAGGGGCCCCGGGGTGTGGCCCATTTGGAACCAAGGGGCATGATTGGCAGGAATTATGTAGGTGACCACTTGCCATTGCTACATGCTAAATATCTAAGCTCTGGGCCATGTGGTTTCACAGCAGAAGATTCTTGAAGCTTTTTTCCATTGTGAGTCTATAGGAGCTAAGGGACCCCGGGGCGTGGTCTTTTTGGACCCCAGGGGCATGATTGGCAGGAATTATGTAGGTGACCACTTGCCATTGCTACATGCTAAATATCTAAGCTCTGGGCCCTGTGGTTTCAGAGAAAAAGATTTTTGATGCTTTTTTCCATTATGAGTCTATAGGAGCTAAGGGGCCCCGGGGCATGGCCCATTTTGAACCCAGGGGCATGATTGGCAGGAATTATGTAGGTGACCACTTGCCATTGCTACATGCTAAATATATAAGCTCTGGGCCCTGTGGTTTCAGAGAAAAAGATTTTTGATGCTTTTTTCCATTATGAGTCTATGGGAGCGAAGGGGCCCCGGGGCGTGGCCCATTTTGAACCCAGGGACATGAATGGCAGGAATTATGTAGGTGACCACTTGCCATTGCTACATGCTAAATATCTAAGCTCTGGGCTCTGTGGTTTCAGAGAAGAAGAGTTTTGAAGCTTTTTTACATTATGAGTCTATGGGAGCGAAGGGGCCCCGGGGCGTGGCCCATTTGGCACCCAGGGGCATGATTGGCAGGAATTATGTAGTTGACCACTTGCCATTGCTACATTGTACATGCTAAATATCTAAGCTCTTGGCCCTGTGGTTTCAGAGAAGAAGCACGCATGCACGGACGCACGCACGACGGACAAAAAGTGATCCCAAAAGCTCACCTCGTCACTATGTGACAGGTGAGCTAAAAATTACCTCTGAGTGGATTGTGTTCCAAAAAATAAATTCTCTAAAATCTAAAAGATACCACCAAATGCTCAGTACACACATTAAACAGAATTTCTATACTCTGTGTGATAGGTGGTGTGTTTCTGTGTTGACCCAAACGATAAAACAATGGAAAATACGGCCTACTTCTGTTTAGCATCTCATGTGCGCCGCCATTTTCTTTCAGAAAACTTGTGCTGTATCAGTGTATCCACCGGCAAATCTACTCACGACCCGAATAACTTGTGAAAGCATTGACCAGTGTGTTGATGTACAATGTACCAGAACCATTTGAACACCACCTAAAGATCATTCCCGTGAAGTTGGGTCCAAGTCCGACCAGTGGTGTTTAGGAGATGTTGCTTTTAGAAGATGTTTATGCATGACAGACAAAAAGTGATCCCAAAAGCTCCCCTCGTCAGTATGTGACAGTTGAGCTAAAAAGTAGATCAAGAGGGCCATGATGGCCCTAGATCGCTCACCTCATCCACACTATATAAATGGAATGGAAGGTAAGGCCACCCTTCAAAAATTCTTGGTTTGTTGTGCTCCTTCCTACCCACACAAATTGCCCCTACCCAAAAATTTTTATTACCCTTCTGAGGAAAAGATTTTTTTTTAAATCCTGGTTAAACTCAAATTTAACACACTAAGCCAAATTTCAAGAAGATGATGTTCTTTTTTTTTTTTTTTGCTGTTTTATATTTTTTTCAGAGAAAATCAGGCTTAGGCAGACCATTCAAATGAAATGTCAAGCCTATTTTCTCTGAAAAATCAGAAATTAAGTATTTGGAATAATGTTTCCAGTTGTTGTATGGTGCTTTTAGGGTCAAATATCTTTTCAGATCTAAAAAAAAAAAAAAAAAAAAAAAAAAAAAATAGAAATGGTGTTTGTAAAACACAATGCCCCCAACCTTTGCTTGACCTTAGCTGGCAAAATATTCAACAAATATTGTTAAAGACTCAAAAACATACAACAAGAATTCCCCCGAATGCTATGTCGCGCCTGTGGGGGCGCAAAGTCACCAAACCATGAAATCTAGGTCAAGGTCAAACATGGATGCCTGCATAAAAATTTCACTCCTAGTTGCAAGCATGTACCAAGTAACTCTTAAAAACAGACTCTTACATCAGGGTGAAAGTTAGGGTTGTCACACTATTTTACAAAGTTAGTGAACCATAAAATGTAGGCCAAGGTCAGAAATGGATACTTGCATTGAAGTTTCAATTCCTAAATGCAAGCTTGTACCAAATACAATAAATGAAGTTCTAATAGATCTTGAGAAATGGACTCTTACATTAGATAGAAAGTCAGGGTGGTCGCAATAATTCACCAAGTCAGTGAACCATGAAATATGGGTAAAAGTCAAATATGGATGCTTGCGTTGCAGTTGCAATTCCTAGATGCAAGTTTGTACCAATTATAATTTAAAAAGCTTTAATAGTTTTCGAGAAATGGTGAAAGTCAGGGTGGTCGCAATAATTCACGAAGTCAGTGAACCATGAAATATAGGTCAATGTCAGATATGGATGCTTGCGTTGAAGTTGCAATGCCTGGATGCAAGTTTGTACCAAGAATGATTAATGAAGCTCTAATAGTTCTCAAGATATGAACTTACTGACAAGATTTTATTAAAAAAAGCAAGGCATCGCATGCGATACAAATCCCCTCGCACAAGACAACTTCGTGTGTGGAAAACACTGAAATGGCAAAAGTCCAACTTGCTTGAGATATTATCATATGCAACATTTGTGTAAGGTTTGTTTAACAAGAGGGCCATGATGGCCCTGGATCGCTCACCTGATCCATAGAGTAACAAGTGGGCCCCGGGGAGGGCCATTATTGACCTCAGGGTTATAATGTGCATAAAGTTGAGGGAGGTCTAAAAAGGTGAAGCTTCATACCAAATATCAACAAAGGCTATTATTTGAACAATCTTGGCAAAGGTCCACTAGATGAAGCTACACAACAAATACCAAAGACCTGGGCCTTGCGGTTTCAAAGAAGAAGATTTTTTTTTAAAGATATTCCTTACATAAGCCTATGTGAAACCAAATGGCCCCGGGGCAGGGGCATTTTTGGCCTCAGGGCTATAATTTAAACAATCTTGATAGAGGTCCACTAGATGAAGCTTCACACCAAATATCAAAGACCTGGGCCTTGTTGTTTCAGAGAAGAAGATTTTCAAAGATTATCTCTATTATAAGTCTATGTAAAACCAAAGGGCCCTGGGGCGGGGGCATTTGTGGCCCCAGGGCTAAAATTTGAACAATCTTGGTAGAGGTCCACTAGCAGAAGCATGACATACCAAATGTCAAAGACCTGGGCCTTGTGGTTTCAGAGTAGAAGATTTTTCAAGATATTCCCTATATAAGTCTATGAAAAACAAAAGGGCCCAGGAGCGGGGGCATTTTTGGCCCCAGCACTATAATTTGAACAATCTTGGTAGGGGTCCACTAGATGAAGCTTCATACCAAATATCAACCACCTGGGCTTTGTGGTTTCAGGGAAGAAGATTTTTAAAGGTTTTCCCTATATTAGCCTATGTAAAACCAAAGGGCCCTGGGGCAGGGGCATTTTTGGCCCCAGCACTACAATTTGAACAATCTTGGTAGGGGCCACTAGATGAAGCTTCATACCAAATATCAAAGACCTGGGCATAGCGGTTTCAGAGAAGAAGATTTTTAAAGATTTTCCCTATATAAGCCTATGTAAAACCAAAGGGCTCCGGGGCGGGGGCATCTTTGGCCCCAGCACAATAATTTGAACAATCTTGGTAGGGGTCCACCAGATGAAGTTTCATACCAAATATCAAAGACCTGGGCCTTGCAGTTTCAGAGAAGAAGATTTTTAAAGATTTTCCCTATATAAGCCAATGTAAAACCAAAGGGCCCCAGGGCGGGGGCATTTTTAGCCCCAGCACTATAATATGAACAATCTTGGTAGGGGTCCACTAGATGAAGCTTCATACCAAATATCAAAGACCTGGGCCTTGCGGTTTCAGAGAAGAAGATTTTTAAAGGTTTTCCCTATATAAGCCTATGTAAAACCAAAGGGCCCCGGGGCGGGGGCATTTTTGACCCCAGCACTATGATTTGAACAATCTTGGTAGGGGTCCATAAGGTGAAGATTCATACCAAATATCAAAGACCTGAGCATTGTGGTTTCAGAGAAAAAGATTTATAAAGATTTTCCCTATATAAGCCCATGTAAAACCAAAGGGCCCCGGGGCGGGGGCATTTTTGGCCCCAGCACTATAATTTGAACAATCTTGGTAGGGGTCCACTAGATGAAGCTTCATACCAAATATCAAAGACCTGGGCCTTGCAGTTTCAGAGAAGAAGATTTTTTAAGTTTTTGGTGAAAAAAATCTATTTTTGGCTCCTGTGACATATGTGCAACGGACCGGAACCATTTGAACAACTTTGAAAGGGGACCACCTAAGGATCATTCCTGTGAAGTTTGGTCAAAATCGGCTCAGTGGTTTAGGAGGAGATGTCGTTTGAAGAAATTGTTTACGCACGGACGCACGACGGTCAAAAAGTGATCCCAAAAGCTCACCTCGTCACTATGTGACGGTGAGCTAAAAATCCATCCATAAATGTAGGTTCTAGAGTGATGACAATATTTCTCTAAAAATAGTCATAGGGACCTTGACTTGAGGCCATGGCCGCGAAGTAGATCTTGCTCAAGATATTATCATAAGCATCTTTTGTGTAGATTAAAATCATAAATGTAGGCGGTAGAGCAATGACAAAGTTTTTCTAAAAATAGCCATAGTGACCTTGACCTTGAGGTCATGACCTTGAAAGTCAAAGCAACTCGAGATATTACCATAAGAAACATTTGTGTGAAGTTCTATTAACATCCATCAATAAATGTAGGCACTAGAGCGATGACAAAGATTTTCTAAAAATAGCCCCAGTGACCTTGACCTTGAAAGTCGAAATAGTTCGAGATATTGTCATAAGGAACATTTGTGTGAAGTTATACTGAAATCGGTGAAGAAATGTTAGCGCTAGAGCCATGTCAAAGTTTTTCTAAAAATAGCCACAGTGACCTTGACCTTGAAAGTCAACCTCACTCGAGGTATTATCATAAGGAACATTTGTGTGAAGTTATATTGAAATCAGTGAATAAATGTAGTCGCTCGGGCGATGACAGTTTTTTTTCAAACAAGAGCACCTCAAGCGGGTGCCAACGCTCGTCTGCAGTTTCTTTTAGAAAACAAAAGTTCTAAGTCAAATCAAATTGCAAGATGAAGTTATAAAACTTGTAGGGAATGTAGCTCTTGTGATGGTGAGTATGTGTATGAAGTTTCATGAAGGTAGGCCAAATACTTTTGGAAATATGGTCAAGGTTATGGTTTTCGGTTAAATTTTCGAAAAATAGGTCAAAGTTCAAAGGTCAAGGTCACAGATCAAAAAGTGTGGTATCACTGAAAAGGTCTTGTCCCAAGGAACATTCATGTGAAGTTTGAAGGCTCTGTTGTGAATAGTATTAAAATGAGAGCAAAAAATGTGTTTCAGAAAAAAATTGGAAAAGGGGAGATAATTCAGCCAAAATCAACAATGTTGTTATGGTCCTTGGTCAAAATGTAGCTCTTGTGATGATGAGTGTGTGTATGAAGTTTCATGAGGCTAGGTCTAATACTTTTTAAGTTATAGCCAAGGTTAAGTTTTTTTGGAACGACGCAGGACGACAACGCAGACGCCGGAGGGATGACAATAGCTCGAAAGTTTTTTTTAAAAAAAACAGACGAGCTAAAAATAGCCACAGTGACCTTGACCTTGAAAGTCGAAATCGCTCGAGATATTGTCTTAATGAACATTTGTGTGAAATTATATTAAAATTGGTGAAGAAATGTAAGCGCTAGAGCATTAACAAAGTTTTTCTAAAAATAGCCACAGTGACCTTGACCTTGAAAGTGGAACTCGCTACAGAAATTGTCATAAGGAACATGTGTGAATCGATTTTGAAATTGGTGAAAAAATGTAAGCGCTAGAGCATTGAAAAAGTTTTTCTAAAAATAGCCACAGTAACCTTGACCTTGAAAGTCGAACTCTTTCGAGGTATTGTCATCAGGATCATTTGTGTGAAGTTATATTAAAATCGGCGAAGAAATGTAGGCGCTGGAGCGATAGCAAAGTTTTTCTAAAAAAAGCCATTGTGACCTTGACCTTGAAAGTTGAAATGGCTCGAGATATTGTCATAAGGAACATTTGTGTGAAGTTATATTGAAATCGGTGAAGAAATGTAGGCGCTAGAGCGATGACAATTTTTTTCTAAAAATAGCTACAGTGACCTTGACCTTGAGGTCATGACCCTGAAAGTCGAACACACTGGAGATATTGTCATAAGGAACATTTGTGTGAAGTTATATTGAAATCAGTGAAGAAATGTAGGCGCTAGAGCAATGACAAAGTTTTTTTCTAAAAATAGCCACAGTGACCTTGACCTTGAGGTCATGACCTTGAAAGTCTACCTCGCTCAAGATATTGTCATAAGGCACATTTGTTTGAAGTTATATTGAAATCAGTGAAGAAATGTAGGCGCTAGAGTGATGACAAAGTTTTTCTTAAAAAAGCCACAGTGAAATTGACCTTGAGGTCATGACCTTGAAAGTCGAACTCGCCGAGATATTGTCATTAAAAACATTTGTGTGAAGTTATATTGAAATTGGTGAAGAAATGTAGGCACTAGAGCGATGACAAAGTTTTTCTAAAAATAGCCACAGTGACCTTGACCTTGAGGTCATGACTTTGAAGTCGAACTCGCTCGAGATTTTTTAATAAGGAACATTTGTGTGAAGTTATATTGAAATTTGTGAAGAAATGTAGGCCCTAGAGCGATGACAGTTTTTCTAAAAATAGCCACAGTGACCTTGACCTTGAGGTCATGACTTTGAAGTCGAACTCGCTCGAGATTTTTTTATAAGGAACATTTGTTTGAAGTTATATTGAAATTGGTGAAGAAATGTAGGCGCTAGAGCGATGACAAAGTTTTTCTAAAAATAGCCACAGTGACCTTGACCTTGAGGTCATGACTTTGAAGTCGAACTCGCTCGAGATTTTTTTATAAGGAACATTTGTTTGAAGTTATATTGAAATTGGTGAAGAAATGTAGGCGCTAGAGCGATGACAAAGTTTTTCTAAAAATAGCCACAGTGACCTTGACCTTGAGGTCTTGACCTTGAAAGTCGAACTCGCTGAGATATTGTCATAAGAAACATTTGTGTGAAGTTATATTGAAATTGGTGAAGAAATAAAGGTGCTAGAGCGATGACAAAGTTTTTCTAAAAATGGCCACAGTGACCTTGACCTTGAGGTCATGACTTTGAAGTCGAACTCGCTCGAGATTTTTTAATAAGGAACATTTGTGTGAAGTTATATTGAAATTTGTGAAGAAATGTAGGCGCTAGAGCGATGACAAAGTTTTTCTAAAAATAGCCACAGTGACCTTGACCTTGAGGTCATGACCTTGAAAGTCGAACTCGCTCGAGATTTTTTTATAAGTAACATTTGTGTGAAGTTATATTGAAATTGGTGAAGAAATGTAGGCGCTAGAACTATGACAAAGTTTTTCACAAATTACCAAAATGACAAAGGGCCATAACTCACAAAGTATTTTTCGGAATTTTGTCATAAGTTAATCAGTTCATCTACTCATCACCACCAATCTATTCACCACATTTCAAGGCTCTAGCTCCAATATGTTTTGAGATATCTTGCTGACAAGATTTTATTAAAAAAATTTCAAAGGGCAATAACTCTTAAAAGGGGCATAATCCAGACAAGAAAAAAAATACGCGTCAGCTAATTTTCCATGAGGAATCCATATATGAAATTTCAAAACCCTAGCATACACGGTTCTAAAGATATGCTATGCATCACTTTTAGCATACATTACAATGGGCACAAATTACCAAAATGACAATGGGATAACTCACGAAGTATTTTTCGGAATTTCATCAAAAGTTAATCAGTTTTCTACTCATCGCCACCAATATATTCACCGACTTTCAAGGCTCTAGCTCCAATAGTTTTTGAGATATCTTGCTGACAAAATTTTATTAGAAAAATTTCAAAGGGCAATAACTCTTAAAAGGGGCATAATCCGGACAAGAAAAAAAATACGCGTCAACTAATTTTCCATGAGGAATCCATATATGAAATTTCAAAACCCTAGAATACACGGTTCTAAAGTTATGCTATACATCACTTTTATCATACATTACAATGGGCACAAATAACCAAAAGGACAAAGGGCCATAACTCACAAAGTATTTTTCGGAATTTTGTCAAAAGTTAATCAGTTCATCTACTCATCACCACCAATCTATTCACCAACTTTCAAAGCTCTAGCTCCAATAGTTTTTGAGCTATCTTGCTGACAAGATTTTATTAAAAAATTTTCAAAGGGCAATAACTCTTAAAAGGGGCATAATCCGGACGAGAAAAAAAATACGCATCAGCTAATTTTCCATCAGAAATCCATATATGAAATTTCAAAACCCTAGCATACACGGTTCTAAAGATATGCTTTGCATCACTTTTAGCATACATTACAATGGGCACAAATTACCAAAATGACAAAGGGCCATAACTCACAAACTATTTTTCAAAATTCGTCAAAAGTTAATCAGTTCATCTACTCATCACCACCAATATATTCACCGACTTTCAAGGCTCTAGCTCCAATAGTTTTTGAGATATCTTGCTGACAAAATTTTATTAGAAAAATTTCAAAGGGCAATAACTCTTAAAAGGGGCATAATCCAGACAAGAAAAAAAATACGCATCAGCTAATTTTCCATGAGGAATCCATATATGAAATTTCAAAACCCTAGCATACACGGTTCTAAAGTTATGCTATGCATCACTTTTAGCATACATTACAATGGGCACAAATTACCAAAATGACAAAGGGCCATAACTCACAAAGTATTTTTCAGAATTTTGTCAAAAGTTAATCAGTTCATCTACTCATCACCACCAATATAATCACCAACTTTCAAGGCTCTAGCTCCAACAGTTTTTGAGATATCTTGCTGAAAAGATTTTATTAAAAAAATTTCAAAGGGCAATTACTCTTGAAGGGGGCATAATCCGGACTAGAAAAAAAATACGCGTCAGCTAATTTTCCATGAGGAATCCATATATGAAATTTCAAAACCCTAGCATACATGGTTCTTTAGTTGTGCTATGCATCAAAAGCGTAAGGGACGGACGAACGAACCAGAAGCAATATGCCCCTCCAACTTTTTCAAAGTTGGGGGCATAAAAAAAAGGTAAAAAAAAAAAAGCCTACCTTCCTACCCACCTCATATGATGGGTAGGAGCACAGCAAACAAAAATTTTTTTAAGGATGGCCTAATATACTAAGGTGCATTGTCAGAAGGAAAATACATGCCAAATATGAAGGCTCCATCTCAAATGGTTCATAAGTTATGCTAAAGTAGGTCAAAGGTCAAGGTCACACTTCTTGTATGAATGTGAAGCCAATGTCACAAGGAAAATACATGTACATGCCAAATATGAAGGCTATCTCAAATGGTTCCAAAGTTATGATTAAGTGGGTCATAGATCAAGGTGACAGGTCAAAAATGTTTGCATGAGTGGGAAGACCTTGTCACAAGGAACATACATGCCAAATACGAAGGCTCTATCTTATATGGTTCAAAAGTTATGACAAAAACAGTCAAAGGTTAATGACCGGTCACAGGTCAAAAAATTTGCATGGCTGGGAAGCCCTTGTCACAAGGTATCTACATGCCAAATATGAAGGCTCTATCTTAAATGGTTCAAAAGTTATGAGAGAGAAGGTCAAAGGTTAAGGCCACAGGTCAAAATTTTGTATGGGTGGAAAGCCCTTGCCACAAGGAACATACATGTCAAATATGATGGCTCTACCTCAAATGGAAAGTAGGTCACATGTCAAGGTCAAAGTCACAAATCATTTTTGTATGAATAGGAAGCCCTTGTCACAAGGAAACTACATGCCAAATATGAAGGCCCTATCTCAAATGCTTCAAAATTATGACAAAGTAGGTCAAAGGTCAGACAACATTTTTGTATGGGTGGGAAGACCTTTTCACAAGAAACATACATGCCAAATAAAGGCAAATATGAAGGCACTATCTCAAATGGTTCAAAAGTTATAATAGAGTAGGTCAAATGTCAAGGTAAAGGACACAGATCACTATGTATGATAGGAGGCCCTTGCCGCAAGGAAACTACATGCCAAATATGAAGGCTGTATCTCAAATGTTACAGAAAATTTGACAAAGTAGGTCAAAGGTCAAAGTCATGGTTTGTTTGATTTGAGGTTTAACGTCCCTGTTAACACTAAAGGTCATTTTGGAGATGCTGCTTCGAATTTTGTGGGACTTTTACCCGACACCGAGATGAAATGACATCTCAAGCCCTGCCGCCCAATGAAACCAATAGGGTTCATAAGCCTGGGCAGGCTTAAACCCTCTAAGCAGTTTACCAGTACTCATGTGCAGGTCGGATTCAGCTCTGCGTGGAAGCATCATGCAGCCCATATATTTCTTCAAGCCCCGATGGGAGAGGCCGTCAAGGTGATTGGTCAAAAGTTTCGAATGGTTGAGAAAACTGTCACAAGGAACCTACATGCCAAATATGAAGGCTCTATCTCATATGGTTCAAAGTTATGATAAAGTAGGTCAAAGGTCAAATCACAGGTTATATCAGTGGGAAGCCCTTGTCACAAGGAACATACGTGCCAAATATGAAGGCTCTATCTCAAACTTCAAAAGTTATGACAAAATAACCTATTGATCTACTTTTTATTTGACATGACCCATATTCGAACTTAACGGAGATATTGTCCAGATGATCATTCTGAGCAAGTTTTATGATGACTAAAACTGTGGACTCTTTAGAGTGTTCAAAACGTTTTAATATGATATTACCTGCTGACCTACTTTTTGACCCAACATGACCCATATTCAAACTTGCCCGAGATATTGTCAAGATGATCATTCTGGGCAAGTTTGGTGATGATCAGACCTAAACTGTCGCCTCTAGTGTGTTCAGACGGTTTTTCTATGATTTGACCTACTTTTTGACCCGACATGACCCATATTCAAGCTTGACTGAGATATTGTCAAGATTATCATTCCGAGTCAGTTTGATGATGATCCCACCAAAACTGTGGCATCTAGTTTGTTCACAAGGTTTTTCTATGATTTGACCATTGACCTACTTTTTGACCAGACATGATCCATATTCAAACTTGACGATTTGTGACCACCCTAGAGGTTCACCAAATTGGTAAAGTTTATTTCTTAACTACATGTACTTTAACCCTTCTCTTGCTGAATATTCAGATTAGCCGCACCCATTTCTGACTTTGAACCAATCAGATTACTTGATGTAATTTATTCCTACAAATTAATAAATTGAATGTCAAAGTGTAGATCCTGATCAGATGGATTCTTCATCTGATCTGGATCTACACGGTTTCCAAACCAAAGATAGGGGTTGTCGTGAACAGCATGATGAGCTTCGTTAATGATAAGTGGTACAAACTTGCATCTAGGAATGACAACTATAATGCAAGCATCTATATTTAACCATGAACTAATGTGTCGGGGCTTTATCCAGGTATTTTGGGAAAAGGCCCCTGGGCAAAATTGGGAAAAAAATTACTGACAAAATAGGGAAAACAATTTCATCAGAGAAATGCCAGGACTATGAATGTTGCTCATGATAGTCTTATGAATTTGGAAGCTGAGCAGTGCAATACAGCTGTAGCTTCACTGTGGTGAATTTTCATGTTAACCTCTGATGTTAAGTATTGTTTTCTCTGTTCCTTTTGTTGTGGCTTTTATTTCTTCATTTTTTGGGGGGAAAACTGGTGAAATTGGGAAAAATTTAGGCTATTTGGCATTGGGAATGGGGCCGAATTTCGGCATTGCTGAACAGGCAGAAAATGTCCTGTGTGTCAACCCTGGCCTCCACCTTAATGTCTTTAATTTCTCAAGAACTAGGAGCTTCATGATACTAGGTGCAAGCTTGCTTTTATGAAAGTGTCCATGTTTGACCTTGACCTAGATTTTATCGTTTGCTGACCCCTCAGGCGTGACGTAGCCTCTGGCAGAATTCTTGTATTCTAAACACAGTAAAGCACAGGTCAATCGAGAGTAGGTTGGGAAATGGTTTTGAACTGGGCCTTTTGCAGTTTGAACTTGTTCAACCTGTACTGTAAGCAAACCGTGCAACAATGACCCCGATCAGACAGGGTTTTCAGTGATCTGGGTCTACATACACGGCCAAGACAAGACTGCTTGCCAGTCCAGATGCCATTCAAATCCCGTGGCAAGGTTTCGGCACAATTGCATGTAACTCAGAATCAGAATTGTGACACGTCAATGACAATACCTTTGGTTTCTTGACAACTTTTGGCAATGGAGTCCCTATTGTAGTCTTCGACTTTGAAGGTTTTGGAGACTTTGAAGCAGTTTTTGTAGGAGTTTTCTTCTTTACAACTTTCTTTGGCGACTTTGTGGAACTTTTTGGCTTCTTAGCTTTTGCAGCACTAGTAGGTTTCTTCTTGACAACAGATGTCTTGGTAGTCTTGGAGCTAGATTCCTTCTCTTTTTTAGCAGCTACTTTTTCTTTCTTTGCTTTGACTTTGGCTTCTTCACTTTGTTTTGTTTTGTTCATTTTGAATCTGCCAGTGTAACCCTTGGCGTCGGAACCTTTCGGTCTCACAAAGGTTTCATTCTCAATGCCTTTGGCAAGCGCGGGTTTCAAATGAATTTTCACAAAGTCAACGTCTAGGTTATAGTTACCAGCAATGTAAGTCTGTATACTTTGAACTGATGAACCTTTTTTGTCCGCCAGAGAGGAAATAGCCGCTTTTGCCATCTCGAAAAACGATGGGTGGTTCGGCTTTGGTCGTGAAACTTTGGGTTTAGCACCAACGTCCGCCATATTTGTTTCTTGTTTTGCACGTGAACACTACTACCTCTCCACTTTATAGCATGAAAAACTCCCGCCAACTAAAACTGTAAATTGCAACTTAATAAACTTATCGCGGACGCGATTGAAGACATTGGATTGAAAAGCACGTTCCTTTCCACTTGATTGGACACCATGACGATATCGATATGCGGCGTATGGGACTTTATTCTTTTTGGTTTTACGACCCTTTCAAGATTATTTCGTTATATAATCAGAGGTGGGCGAAAAGAGTATCCGGAGAAAAAAACACACCAGAACTTGGTGTCTCACATGTGGCCCAATACATGTATTTTAACCTGATTTTAATCTCATCTGAACTATCATAACCTATCATCTTTCATCCCCTTCACTATTATGTTTTTAGCCTTTCTTTTCTTTAACACTCTGCCTTTTTCTATTTGACAGCGCACCTGCCTAGAATGTCCTCGCGGGCGTAAGGCAGTATATGGAGATAGATATATTGGGTCCATGATGTGACCGAAGCCAGGCTCGAACTACCGAGCTCTTATCAACAAGGCCACGGAGGCCCACAAGCAGTGACTGCACTGGTAGCGCGATTTCCTCTGAGCGTACACTCGGAAAATGCTCCTGAAGGGGAACTTAGGCTGTTTCGTTGAACCCTTAACATGCCTGTACTTTGCGGGAACAGTGACGTCTGATCTGGGTCTACGCTGTTTGTCATACCCAACGGATGAGTCCAGATCGATTCTACAGGCAACCCTCTTTACATACAACGATAAGAATGTCGCCGCTATAAATAACCGTTTACCGAACAAATTCAGCGACGTGAAAAAGCCACATCATTTAATATTTACATTTCCAGTGTAAAGTCTAATGTGAACCTATAGAAAACAATTGCGTTCATACTTCCATGAACGTATCGGATCACATGATTTTCAGTAACGTTAAGTGACGTCATGCTAAACCATTGTTCTCTACGGGCGTTGATGACGTCAACGCTGCTCCGCTCTTTGTAGAAAAACAGCGTGTTAATTTTTTCAAGCTTTAAAAGTTTGCGCTTCAAGCTTTTTTTCGCCCAGTGATGAGGGGGAAATAATGTAAATATAAAAAACAATCGGGGTTCATTTACTTTGCACGCGACCCACTGCGTTCATACTTCCATGAACTGCAGAAAAATAAATTTCATTTCTTAAGTAACTTCGGTCGAATGATAAACAATCCACACTACCCACACAACCCTCAACCCCTAAAAAAAAATAGAGTAACAAGTGGGTCCCGGGGAGGGCAATTATTGGCCCCAGTGCTATAATGTGCATAATGTTGAGGGAGGTCTAAAAATGTGAAGCTTCATACCAAATATCAACAAAGGCTATAATTTGAACAATCTTGGCAAAGGTCCACTAGAAAAGCTACACACCAAATATCAAAGACCTGGGCCATGCAGATTTCTTTTAAAGATATTCCCTACATAAGCCTATGTAAAACCAAATGACCCCGGGGCGGGGGCATTTTTGGCCTCAGGGCTATAATTTAAAAAATCTTGATAGAGGTCCACCAGATGAAGCTTTACACCAAATATCAAAGACCTGGGCCTTGCTGTTTCAGAGAAGAAGATTTTCGAAGTTTTACCTATATAAGTTTATGTAAAACCAAAAGGCCTCGGGGTGTTTTTTTTTTTTTTGGCCCCAGGGCTATAATTTCCACAATCTTGACAGAAGTTCGCTAGATGATATTTCACACCAAATATCAAAGACCTAGGCCTTGTGGTTTCACAGAAGAAGATTTTTAAAGATCTTTTCTTTTTTTTTTTTCGGGGGAGGGGGGGGGGGTGGTTTTGGTTTTACGCGGCCCTTTCAAGATTATTTCACTCATATCGAGCCGATCGTTAATCAGAGGTGGGCGAAAACCGGAGTACCCGGAGAAAAACCACCTGACCTTCCGTTGCAGAACTTGGCGTCTCACATGTGACCCGAGCGAGGCTCGGGCTATAATTTGAACAAACTTGGTAGACGACTAGACGTCCACTACATGAAGCTTCATACCAAATATCAAAGACCTCTGAGGCCTTGTAGTAGTAAGGGCGTTACTTTAGCCCCACGAACTGCGCATGCGCAGCATTTGAATAACTTCCGGTGAAACGTAAGGGAAACGATTAGATGACTAAACTACCCTAAATATCGGACGAGTGTTCGAATGACGTAAATCGCGGTAATTACGCCGTAAGTATCCTAAATTTTGAGGCGAAAGATGTTCCCGCGGATTGGCGAAGTTCGCCGTCCCCGATCAGGTCGGGGGTGATCGGGGTCTACCCCGTTCGCTCGAACCCAATATTTAGGGAGATACTACCCGGTATAGTATTGATGGGGCGCAAATTAATTCTCTCACCCGCAAAACAATTATCGCCTCGAAAACCGGAAAACAATGGAAGGTGTTGGAAGAGCGCGGTTTGATGTGAGAAACTAGGAATGGACCGCGTCCCGGAAAAAAAGTTTGGTTTGTTCGATTTTAGGTTTAACGTCCCCGTCAACGCCGTATAGGTCATTTTGGGGGGCGTTGCTCCCAGTTGTGCGAGACCTTTACCGGACATATCTACAACATTTGAATCTCGGAGAATCTTTCTCGGCTATGGAATTTATACAGATATCGTGGGGGCGTAGCCAGAACAAAAATACTTTAACGCGAAACGAGGTCGAGGCGAAACTCTTGATACGGAAAGAATTTGCTCCGCTTCTGTCGCTACTATAAATTCGTAAAATCATCGCGAAAACGCGCCTATATAATTTTGACTCCCTTAAACCCGGCTTTTATACCGTAAAATTTGGGGTATGTAGGGGGGTAAACCTTATTTTCCTTATTAAGACATAGGTTGTGGGTACTCGTTAGAACCGCCTCATCGAGGCGATTCTAACATATATCTATAACATTTGTATCTCGGAGAATTTTTCTTGGCTATGGAATTTATACACTCATTTCCTATCAAGCTGATCAGATCGATGCTTAGTTTTGAGCAAAAGATTCGTACCGTTTAAATTATCGTTATAACGAGTTTGTCGTTATAACGAATGTCGGTATAAAGAGGGTTGACTGAGGGCATAGCGGAGACGGAGCGATAGATGCGCTCGATCAGGGTTAGCTCCGTTTGGTCAGGGGCGGTCAGTCCGTTTGTTTGTTTGTTTGATTTGAGGTTTAACGTCCCCGTCAACACTGTATAGGTCATTTTGGAGACGTTGCTTCCAAATTTGTGGGACCTTTACCCGACATTGAGATGAAATGACATCTCAAGCCCTGTCGTCCAATGAAACCAATAGGGTTTATAAGCATGGACCGTCCGACTAGCACCGCTTTGCCTGGGCAGGCTTAGATCCTCTAAGCGGTTTACCAGTACTTGTGTGGGGTCGGACTCAGCTCTGCGTGGAAGCATTACGCAGCCCATCTATTTCTTCAAGCCCCGATGGGCGGGGGCGGTCAGTCAGTCCGTCGTTAACGCAAATTGTTGCGCATGTTAAGCGAAACGACGTTGTTGTAACGTTGCACGGTAGCAGCAGTCTTCCATCCCAACATTTAGGATATTACTACTGTCAGGCGCTGGTGCGGTGTCATGATCAGCCGACTAAGAGGCGAAAGGTTTATTGCCTTTAAACGAACAACGAAACTCGCTGGTAGAGAGCGTTCTGAAGGCTGCGGTTATTGATCCAATTTTTATGCTCCCCGAAGGGAGAGCGTGTAATCGCCGCTTCGTCCGTCCATCCGTCCGTCCGACACACTTTTTATCTCTAAAAGTGTTAAAGGTAATTAAGCGAAACTCGATATACTGATATAGGGGGGCTATGAGGGGAATCGGAGAATACAAGAACCATAACCCTGCCAACAGTATTTACGGAGTTACTGCCCTTCTAAAATAGGACCCCGCACAGCTGATCAGCTTGATAGGAAATGAGTGCATAAATTCCATAGCCAAGAAAAATTCTCCGAGATACAAATGTTATAGATATAATTATGTTAGAATCGCCTCGATGAGGCGGTTCTAACGAGTACCCACAACCTATGTCTTAATAAGGAAAATAAGGTTTACCCCCCTACATACCCCAAATTTTACGGTATAAAAGCCGGGTTTAAGGGAGTCAAAATTATATAGGCGCGTTTTCGCGATGATTTTACGAATTTATAGTAGCGACAGAAGCGGAGCAAATTCTTTCCGTATCAAGAGTTTCGCCTCGACCTCGTTTCGCGTTAAAGTATTTTTGTTCTGGCTACGCCCCCACGATATCTGTATAAATTCCATAGCCGAGAAAGATTCTCCGAGATTCAAATGTTGTAGATATGTCCGGTAAAGGTCTCGCACAACTGGGAGCAACGCCCCCCAAAATGACCTATACGGCGTTGACGGGGACGTTAAACCTAAAATCGAACAAACCAAACTTTTTTTCCGGGACGCGGTCCATTCCTAGTTTCTCACATCAAATCGCGCTCTTCCAGCACCTTCCATTGTTTTCCGGTTTTCGAGGCGATAATTGTTTTGCGGGTGAGAGAATTAATTTGCGCCCCATCAATACTATACCGGGTAGTATCTCCCTAAATATTGGAATAGGAGCGCTCGAGCGAACGGGGTAGACCCCGATCACCCCCGACCTGATCGGGGACGGCGAACTTCGCCAATCCGCGGGAACATCTTTCGCCTCAAAATTTAGGATACTTACGGCGTAATTACCGCGATTTACGTCATTCGAACACTCGTCCGATATTAGGGTAGTTTCGTCATCTAATCGTTTCCCTTACGTTTCACCGGAAGTTATACAAATGCTGCGCATGCGCAGTTCGTGGGGCTAAAGTAACGCCCTTACTACTACATTGGACCGCGTCCCGGAAAAAAAGTTTGGTTTGTTCGATTTTAGGTTTAACGTCCCCGTCAACGCCGTATAGGTCATTTTGGGGGGCGTTGCTCCCAGTTGTGCGAGACCTTTACCGGACATATCTACAACATTTGAATCTCGGAGAATCTTTCTCGGCTATGGAATTTATACAGATATCGTGGGGGCGTAGCCAGAACAAAAATACTTTAACGCGAAACGAGGTCGAGGCGAAACTCTTGATACGGAAAGAATTTGCTCCGCTTCTGTCGCTACTATAAATTCGTAAAATCATCGCGAAAACGCGCCTATATAATTTTGACTCCCTTAAACCCGGCTTTTATACCGTAAAATTTGGGGTATGTAGGGGGGTAAACCTTATTTTCCTTATTAAGACATAGGTTGTGGGTACTCGTTAGAACCGCCTCATCGAGGCGATTCTAACATATATCTATAACATTTGTATCTCGGAGAATTTTTCTTGGCTATGGAATTTATACACTCATTTCCTATCAAGCTGATCAGATCGATGCTTAGTTTTGAGCAAAAGATTCGTACCGTTTAAATTATCGTTATAACGAGTTTGTCGTTATAACGAATGTCGGTATAAAGAGGGTTGACTGAGGGCATAGCGGAGACGGAGCGATAGATGCGCTCGATCAGGGTTAGCTCCGTTTGGTCAGGGGCGGTCAGTCCGTTTGTTTGTTTGTTTGATTTGAGGTTTAACGTCCCCGTCAACACTGTATAGGTCATTTTGGAGACGTTGCTTCCAAATTTGTGGGACCTTTACCCGACATTGAGATGAAATGACATCTCAAGCCCTGTCGTCCAATGAAACCAATAGGGTTTATAAGCATGGACCGTCCGACTAGCACCGCTTTGCCTGGGCAGGCTTAGATCCTCTAAGCGGTTTACCAGTACTTGTGTGGGGTCGGACTCAGCTCTGCGTGGAAGCATTACGCAGCCCATCTATTTCTTCAAGCCCCGATGGGCGGGGGCGGTCAGTCAGTCCGTCGTTAACGCAAATTGTTGCGCATGTTAAGCGAAACGACGTTGTTGTAACGTTGCACGGTAGCAGCAGTCTTCCATCCCAACATTTAGGATATTACTACTGTCAGGCGCTGGTGCGGTGTCATGATCAGCCGACTAAGAGGCGAAAGGTTTATTGCCTTTAAACGAACAACGAAACTCGCTGGTAGAGAGCGTTCTGAAGGCTGCGGTTATTGATCCAATTTTTATGCTCCCCGAAGGGAGAGCGTGTAATCGCCGCTTCGTCCGTCCATCCGTCCGTCCGACACACTTTTTATCTCTAAAAGTGTTAAAGGTAATTAAGCGAAACTCGATATACTGATATAGGGGGGCTATGAGGGGAATCGGAGAATACAAGAACCATAACCCTGCCAACAGTATTTACGGAGTTACTGCCCTTCTAAAATAGGACCCCGCACAGCTGATCAGCTTGATAGGAAATGAGTGTATAAATTCCATAGCCAAGAAAAATTCTCCGAGATACAAATGTTATAGATATATGTTAGAATCGCCTCGATGAGGCGGTTCTAACGAGTACCCACAACCTATGTCTTAATAAGGAAAATAAGGTTTACCCCCCTACATACCCCAAATTTTACGGTATAAAAGCCGGGTTTAAGGGAGTCAAAATTATATAGGCGCGTTTTCGCGATGATTTTACGAATTTATAGTAGCGACAGAAGCGGAGCAAATTCTTTCCGTATCAAGAGTTTCGCCTCGACCTCGTTTCGCGTTAAAGTATTTTTGTTCTGGCTACGCCCCCACGATATCTGTATAAATTCCATAGCCGAGAAAGATTCTCCGAGATTCAAATGTTGTAGATATGTCCGGTAAAGGTCTCGCACAACTGGGAGCAACGCCCCCCAAAATGACCTATACGGCGTTGACGGGGACGTTAAACCTAAAATCGAACAAACCAAACTTTTTTTCCGGGACGCGGTCCATTCCTAGTTTCTCACATCAAATCGCGCTCTTCCAGCACCTTCCATTGTTTTCCGGTTTTCGAGGCGATAATTGTTTTGCGGGTGAGAGAATTAATTTGCGCCCCATCAATACTATACCGGGTAGTATCTCCCTAAATATTGGAATAGGAGCGCTCGAGCGAACGGGGTAGACCCCGATCACCCCCGACCTGATCGGGGACGGCGAACTTCGCCAATCCGCGGGAACATCTTTCGCCTCAAAATTTAGGATACTTACGGCGTAATTACCGCGATTTACGTCATTCGAACACTCGTCCGATATTAGGGTAGTTTCGTCATCTAATCGTTTCCCTTACGTTTCACCGGAAGTTATACAAATGCTGCGCATGCGCAGTTCGTGGGGCTAAAGTAACGCCCTTACTACTCCTTGTGGTTTCAGAGAAGAAGATTTATAAAGCTTTCCTTATATAAGTCAATAGCCCTAGGGCTATAATTTAGAAAATCTTGGTAGAGGTCCACTAGATGAAGCTTCATACCAAATATCAAAGACCTGGGCCTTGCGGTGTAAGAGAAGAAGATTTTATAAAGATTTTCCCTATATAAGCCTATGAAAACAAAAGGGCCCCGGGGCGGGGGCATTTTTGGCCCCAGCACTACAATTTGAACAATCTTGGTAGGGGTCCACTAGATGAAGCCTCATACCAAATATCAAAGACCTGGACCTTGCGGTTTCAGAAAAGAAGAATTTTAAAGAATTTCCCTATATAATCCTATGTAAAACCAAAGGGCCCCGGGGCGGAGGCATTTTTGCCCTAACACAACAATACGAACAATCTTGGTAAGGGTCCACTAGATGAAGCTTCATACCAAATATCAAAGACCTGGGCAAAGATTGTGGTTTCAGAGAAGAAGATTTTTTTTAGTTTTAAGTGAAACAAATCCATTTTTGGCTCCTGTGGCATAGATGTGCAATGGACCGGAACCATTTGAACAACTTTGAAAGGGAACCACCTAAGAACGATTCCTGTGAAGTTTGGTCAAAATCTGATCAGTGGTTTAGGAGGACATGTAGTTTGAAGAAATTGTTTACGGACGCACGCAGGCACGACGGACAAAAAGTGATCCAAAAAGCGTCAGCGTTCACCAGACATATCAAATAAATAACTATACCATGATCTAACCAGAGATCCGCTTTCTCCCTCCAGGGCTATAAAGCGCACTGTGATATTTGTATCCTTACTGCTTATATGTATAGCTGTTAAGTGAATCCAGGGCAGATGGAGCCCTGTTAATGACACTCAAAACAAAAACATGCAACTCTGGTTTTGCGTCGTCCAGCTATGTTTGTTTGTTTTTGTTGGTATTTTGCGTCCTCGTTAATACTTTTTAGATCGCTTCCAATTTTGCGGGACTTAGATGAATTGACATATTAAGCCCTACCGGCCAAACAAACCACAATGATTTGTATACAGGGACAGCCTGACTCGCACAAATTTGCTGGGTTCTAAGCGGTTCACCAGAACTCATATTCGGTGGGGTTCATCGCTGTTTGGAGGCATTGTGCAGCCCTATCTATTTCTACGTATCCATTTTTTATATTATTTTGCCTCGGCGAGGCCATTCATAATGTAATCTTGCATAAATCAGCCTCATGGGTTAGGTATTGTCAATATCAATCCGAATGCCAAAAATGATCGGAATATTCAGAGAGGTTTGAACAGTATACTCTGTTAACATTTTTCTAAATATATATTGCATCGGCGGGGCCATTTATGAAGTGATCTTGCATACCAAAGTTTCTTGGGTTTGTTATTGTCAATATCAATCCATAGGAATATTTGAATAGGTTTAGACATTATACTCCGTTATCATGATATAAAAATAAATTGCCTCGACGAGGCCATTTATGAAATGATCTGGCATTGAGGCAATTTCTTTGGTTAAGTGTTGTCAATACAGCACAGTGCACAGTCTTTTACCGGACACCAACAACTGCCCTTCTTGAATCAGCGAAAGGGATAGAATCACCGTGGAACAGATTTCACGATCAATCTCCTGGAAAGAATGTTGCCGAACCGAGCAGATATCGAACTTGCGTCTGAGCTGATAATTCGCTTTCTTTATTGTCAGACGCCTAGGACACAGACAGGTCGCTTTAAACAAGGTAACATTGCCCCCCCCCCCACTCCCTTTAACCCATACTCTGAGTATATGTCTAGCAGCCTTTCTAGGAGACAAACATAGCAGATCCAGATCAGAGACCACAGCAAGTGGCGTCTCATCTGTGTCTAACCTGCAAAATTTACTGTTTACAATATAAGCCTTGTTCATTGGGCGACAGGGCTCAAGATGTCATTTCATCTCAATGTCGGGTAAAAGTCCCACAAAATTGGAAGCAACGTCTCCAAAATGACCTTTACAGTGTTGACGGGGACGTTAAACCTCAAATCAAACAAACAAACAAAATAAGCCTCGCTCCTTAAAATTTGACATGCACCTGACCAAACTCATTGACTGGATGATTTTGGTAAATGAAATCAGAATTACATTATCGACCCACATTGCGTACTTTTAACACATTTTAAACGAATGGAATCCTCAACGGAATTAGTTCATTTTAAAATCAGGATGTCAGGTTGTGGCTTCCACGAAATATTTGGCAAAAATGGCTGAACCTTTTGTAAGTATGCAGTGTAGGTCTCCGCGTTCTGTGGTATCTGATCTTGCCAGTTGCCAGGTTTGGGATTTTACGATACAAAATGGGCTGTAAACTGGGTTATATGAACTGAACTATAAAAAGATTAGACTGCTACACAGTTCATCTATTAAAATATCCATTCTATTCCGTTTGAAATAGGTGGTCTGTGAAGCAGTCTAGGAAGATATCGCATGGCGTAATAATCTACTATGTTAACACGGGGCACTATGTTCTCAGTGGTGATAAGGTCATACGCAGTAACGCTAAAAGTAGTGCCGAAATCACTTCTCATTTCACTGGAGCTACGCTGCAAGAGCTACGCTCCAAAAATGAAATTTGACACAAAGGTTCCTTTGATGACCCTCTACCAAAGTTGCTGAAATGGTTCCATTCAGCTCCACATGCTAGGCCCTAAAACATTTAGTCCCGGACTATGGTTCCGGATTTTTCCGATTGGTCCCGGCAAAAACAAATACCGAAATAATCGTTCAAAGCCATTTCAGTCGGCAAATACATCGAAAATCAAATTGACCACCGAGTTAATTTTTCGAGCGCTATTGATTCGAGTCCATCTGAAAATTAATGTGAATGTATCGAGCACCAGGTCGAATTGGGTGGCTGATGAAAGGGAAATTGTAAACGAAAATGCTAAACTGTGTTTACAAAGACTGAGGCCATTTGCAAAGAGAATGTGAAGTTTGAGTACACAGACAGCCTGAATTTGACTGCGACTCTTTCCAGAAAACGGACCCAATGACTTAATGACTAAACATAACCCTCAAAACGAAATTAAGAATACTATGTCATGATTTTCATTAAAAAATCATTTTACATTACAATCTTCAATAGTCAAATTGATCACTTCATTTTCAAATTCACCTCCGATGCAAAAATGGCCCAAACATTGTAGGGAAAACCTTTAGATTTATAAAAGTATGTCTTTGAATAAGATATGGTATCGCCGTACTATTTTACCGTAGCAATAACAGGCCACTGGAAGCTTGTCATTGGACAATCAGAGCAAATTCATCTGTGTTTGCTGACTATCTACTTTCGATTTCACCACAGAGCGGGCGGGACAAAAAAGATTGCGACGAAACAACTGAAAACCTTTCAATAACACTTGGTATGAACATGCATGTGCAAAAAAAAAAAAAAAAAAAAAAAAACTGATAGAATAACATTCTCCGATTTGTAAGATATGCTTTTTTATCAAGAATAATCTTAACTGTGACCTTATACTACGTAATAACAGGAAACGTTGAAATTGACCTCCGGATATAAGTCAAATTGTTTTCCATTGACCACCGGCGGAGGTCAATTTGAATGTTTACAGCCCGTGAATAAGTGTCGTGTATAGAAAGCGCATTATTGGATTTCACAAAGCATTGATAAACCCACTGACCTAACATCAATAAAAATAGTACAGGACTATTAATAACCGTAATCATGATTTCCCAAGAGTGATCACGTGACAACATCAATTCAGTTCTGTTCTGTATAACTTTGGGTCAACTGGTAAACAAGTCGACCCAAAAATTATACTGTGTCTCTTGCACTTATGAGAAAATTGTACTTATTACATGCGACCGGCAAAGGCTCAAGCATTATTGCAATAGCCTTTGATGTTCGCAGATATGGGATTAAGACACCGTAAACAAATTTCAAATTGGCCAATCATCGTAGCTAATATAGCATGTCATTTTTGGCACCCATCTTAAAATAAAACAATAATAATAATAATAATAAAAAACTTGCTAGTGGGATCGTCCAAAAACGTTAAAACAATGCTGAAACATTACTTCGAGTACCAGAATGAATGAGCCGCTGAAAAATTCGCACCAGCATGATTCATTTACCGCTAACTTACGTTTGATATTTATTTTTTCTCATTTTTTCGTTGGTGTCTTAAAATGGCGGTATCCAAATCCTATATAGATCCTTTATACATAAATTACAATATTTCAGAACAAATAACAAAAATAAAAATTGTTTAAATGCCCATTTGGTCGCTGGAGTTATAAAGAAATAGGGACTTTGTTGCATAGGGGCTTGAATCATGAAAATAATTAAAAAAATAAAAAATAAAAAATAAATAAAATAAAAAAAAATCATGATTCAAGCCCCTATGCTTTGTTGTCGCGGTTTTAATTTTCTTTGACAATGTGCTTATTTAATATCCGTATGCTTCTAAGTCTTTTCACATTTGCACCAACGCCGTCATTAGCGTAATTTTGACTCTAGGAAATACATGCCGCCCCTCCCGGTTTTCGACGATCAATTTTTACAGCTTATGTACCGGATTAAAAAAAAAAAGAATTTGCTTTAACTCTGATGAGCTAAAATGTGCAGGTACACTCGTTATACCAGCCGCAACCAGCCGATTTTTGGTTCATGCTGTTTTATTTTGCTATCAGACTGCATATCGTCGAAAACCGAGTGTAGTCGAAAACCGGGTGGACGACCATATCCTGTAAGAGTGCGTATGAATGTATATATGTATGTGTGGATGCGGGAATGAGATAATGCATTTTATACTGTTGATTATGATATACCTTATACTGTCGTTATTTGTCAGAGGGCCTCAATGAAAATTGGTTCCCCAATTGAGTTACCCTCTTTAATAAAGTCGTTACTTACTTACTTCTTGATTGCAGTTATACACTGTAGTCATTGCATGTGGAAATGAATAACGTGATATGGACGTCTCGTGAAGGCTTACTGAGAATTAGAGAGGATTTAATTTTATGTAATGTTGGTTGGTGCCTGGTGCTCTGTCTCTGGTCGGGCTCATCGGAGTCTGGCTGTTGGTTTTCTGTTGCTCCGGCGTTTCGGTGGTTTCTTGCTGTCGGGTCCTCACCGTTGTTTCGTATCTGTGGCTGTTTGGTTTTTGTTTTCTCGGGAATGTTGCGCTGGTGGGTTGGGAAGGGGGGTGCCTTCGTGCGGACTGGACAAATTGTTTATCTAAATCTTGGCGGAAGTAAGGGTGAGGATTGCGGCCGTGTAAAGTCGATTTAAGCCCCCCCCCCCCCCCCCCCCACACACACACACACACCCCGTCACGCACTCATCCCCACACATAACCCACTGACCGTTCGTTCCAAGGCGGGTTTTCCGTCGCGGTTATTTTTGTTATGGTTTGTCTTTGAGTTTGTGTATAGCTTATTTTTTTGGTTTTGGATAGCCAACTGACCATTTTGTGGTAAAAGAACTGTCCTTTTGGCTTTCCGCTTTTGGCGTTTCCATTACGGTCCAGTCATTCTTTCTCTTCTGGTATCTCTTATGGGAGCTGTGGGTTAATTGTATCGATTCTCAATCATTGCCTTCACTTCTGTTTTTCATATGTAAATTTCTGCTCGCGGAATTTCACTAAAGGGATTAAAGAACAACTTGACGATTGATAATAAACAAAGGGTATTATATAATATATGGATACTTTAGAAAAATATGAACTCTCAGCCCACTATAATACAGCAATACAATGCAACGTCATCACAACACAATACAACGCAACCGCAACAGAACACAACAAAACATACCCAACACAACAGAATATAATGTCGCAACTCAACATAACACAACATAATCCAACCCAACACAAAACAGAATATGACGCAACACAAAATAACACAACACAACAGATGCCATTCAATACAATACAATTGCATCTAAAACATCAAAAACTTCTGTCATTCAAAATGACAAATGCATCAAATATTATGCTATATTGAAAGTTACTCACATTTGAAGTTAAAAAAAAAGTGGTACAGTAGTATATTATTATATTGGTTCACATATTCATTTACCCATATAAGCCTATCGGCTCATTTTAGGGACACTGGCAAGCGGTGTAGACCAAAATCAGCCCCGGCGTCTGATCCGAGTCTACACTGTTTGCTAAAAGTTCGTACATTGGGTAAAACTTACCACAAACAAAACTAACTCGACACACCTTCAGTTGGAAATGGATGACTCTAAACTCAGTAAGTGGAATATTCCATTATCATATATGGGTTAAATTTGTGGAAACTAACTACATGATAGTATGTAAGAATACACAGAAAAAAAAAATAAAATAATGCGCAACAATTGCCATAAATGAGCACGGACCCCGCCCATAGGGGCTTGAAGAAAAATATGGGCAGCATGATGCTTCCACGCAGAGCTGAATCCGACCCGCACACTAGTAATGGTAAACCGCTCAGAGGATCTAAGCATGTCCAGGAACCGCGGTGCGAGGCGGACCGTCCATGCTTATAACCCTATTGGTTTCATTGGGCGACAGGGCTCGACATGTCATTTCATCTCAATGTCGGGTAAAAGTCTCACAAATTGGAAGCAACGTCTCCAAAATGACTTTTCAGTGTTGACGGGGACGTTAAATCTCAAATCAAACAAACATAAATGAGCAACATTGAGCAACATTCAAAACTGATAACCAATGACTTAATGAGCATGCACACGATATACTACAGACAAGATCATAACAACATGTTGCATACTGGTCGTCATATTTTGAATTCATAACCCATTTATGACCTGCAGAATATTCCATCATAATGTTTTGGACAGGTCTATTTCCAATTCCAGGGTTGTCTGCTTTATTATATTTTCAGTATAAGTTTTACGAAAAAGTAATACATTTTGTTTAACCCATTTAGTATCGGAAACCCCTAAAGGGGTACCTGGCAGACAGTGCAGACCCAGATCAGACGCCGCGGAACGCAGAACGCGGCGTCTGATCAGGGCCTACACTGTTTGTGAAAAGTTCAGCCATTTTTTAAATAAATTTTGAAGAAAACACAACCCGACACCCCTAAATTTTGCAATGGACTCCTGCTATATATAAGAAGGAAGATTCCGTTTGGTACAAAAAGGGTTAAGCAAACAATGTAGACCCCGATCTGGGCTGGACATATATGGGTGAAGGAACACTGATATAAACACTAAAACAACACATTATAACCCTTATCCTGCAGAATATTTTAATTTTACCGCACCCATTTCTGACTATCAATCAATGAAATTACTTAATATGTTATATTCATCTAAACTTTCGTAAATTGAATAACAAATTGATCTGGATCTACACTGTTCGCAAAAGTTCAGCAGGACAAAGGTTAACATTATGAAAACACTCCTATTCAAATACATTGTAAATTTACCGCCGACAAATGAAAATTTTCCGATAAAAATTGTGATATTTTTCTTATTTCTGCTCAAAATATAGGGGTACACGTTAGAAGCGCCTTTTCAAGTACCCAGAATCTATATATCTAGAGCAGAAATAAGAAAAAATAAGGTTTACCTGGTAAACCTCAGTTTTACTACCTTAAAGTGGGGTTCCAGGGGGGTCAAAAGTATATATAGGCGTGTTTTCGTGATGGTACGAAGAAAAACAATAAGAAGCATATGTTTGTAATAAAAACACATACGAGCGAGTAGCAACTTGCTATTATTTATTAAGGTCTGAGATTACATATTTAACAAGGCATCGCATGCGATACAAATCCCCTCGCACAAGACCACTTCGTGTGTGGAAAACACTGAACTGGCAAAAGTCCAACTTGCTTGAGAAATTTTTATATGCAACATTTGTGTAAAGTTTGTTTAAAATCCATCAATAAATGTAGGTTCTAGAGTGATGACAACGTTTCTCTAACGTGACTTTGACTTGAGGCCATGACCTTGAAAGTAGATCTTGCTCGAGATATTATCATAAGCATCTTTTGTGTGAATTTATATAAAATCTGTTAATAAATGTAGGCGGTAGAGCGATGACAAAGTTTTCTACAAAAAAGCCACAGTGACCTTGAGGTCATGACATTGAAAGTCAAAGCAACTCGATATATTATCATAAGAAACATTTGTGTGAAGTTCTATTAAAATCCATCAATAAATGTAGGCGCTAGAGCGATGACAAAGTTTTTCTAAAAATAGCCACAGTGACCTTGACCTTGAAAGTCGAAATCGCTCGAGATATTGTCATAAGGAACATTTGTGTGAAGAAATGCAAGCGCTAGAGGGATGACAAAGTTTTTTTTCTAAAAATAGCCACAGTGACCTTGACCTTGAAAGTCGACCTCGCTTGAGGTATTGTCATAAGGAACATTTGTGTGAAGTTATATTGAAATCGGTGAAGAAATGTAGTCGCTAGAGCGATGACAAAGATTTTCTAAAAATAGCCACAGTGACCTTGACCTTGAAAGTCGAAATTGCTCGAGACATTGTTATAAGGAACATTTGTGTGAAGTTATATTGAAATCGGTGTAGAAATGTAAGCGCTACAGCGATTACAAAGTTTTTCTAAAAATAGCCACAGTGACCTTCACCTTGAAAGTCGAACTCGCTCGAGGTATTGTCATAAGGAACATTTGTGTGAAGTTATATTGAAATCGGTGAAGAAATGTAGTCGCTAGAGCAATGACAAAGTTTTTCTAAAAGTAGCCACAGTGACCTTGACCTTGAAAGTCGAAATTGCTCGAGATATTGTTATAAGGAACATTTGTGTGAAGCTATATTGAAATCGGTGAGGAAATGTAAGTGCTAGAGCGATGATAAAGTTTTTCTAAAAATAGCTTCAGTGACCTTGACCTTGAAAAAGGAACTCATTCGATTGTCATAAGGAACATTTGTGTGAAGTTATATAGAAATCGGTGAAGAAATGTAGACGCTAGAGCGATGACAAAGTTTTTCTAAAAATAGCCACAGTGACCTTGACAGTGAGGTCACGGCCTTGAAAGTCAAACTCACTTGAGATATTGTCATAAGGAACATTTGTGTGAAGTTATATTAAAATCGGTGAAGAAATGTAAGCACTAGAGCGATGACAAAGTTTTTCTAAAAATAGCCACAGTGCCATTGACCTTGAGGTCATGACCTTGAAAGTCGAACTCGCTCGAGATATTGTCATAAAGAACATTTGTATGAAGTTATATTAAAATCGGTGAAGAAATGTAGGCGCCAAAACGATGACAAAGTTTTTCTAAAAATAGCCCCAGTGACCTTGACCTTGAGGTCACGACCGTGAAAGTCGAAATCGCTCGAGATATTGTCAAAAGGAACATTTGTGTGAAGTTATATTGAAATCAGCGGAGAAATGTAGGCGCTAGAGCGATGACAAAGTTTTTTTTCTAAAAAAATAGCCACAGTGACCTTGACCTTGACGCCATGACCTTGAAAGTCGAACTCGCTCGAGATATTGTCACAAGGAACATTTGTGGGAAGTAATATTGAAATTGGTGAAGAAATGTAGGCGCTAGAGCGATTACAAAGTTTTTCTAAAAATAGCCAGTGACCTTGACCTTGAGGTCATGACCTTGAAAGTCGAATTCGCTCGAGATATTGTCATAAGGAAAATTTGTGTGAAGTTATATTAAAATCGGTCAAGAAATGTAGGCGCTAGAGCGATGACAAAAGTACGTACGTACGTACGAGACAAACGTTATATATCCCCCTTCACAACTATGTTGTGCGAGGGGATAAAAAGAATTGTAAGTAGGCAGAGAATGTAAGGATAGTTGTAATTTGCAATAATGCAAAATCCCGCATTTGGGATGACCAGGGAACCTTTTCGAAAAATAATGGAAAAAGAAGCTCTTTGATGATTGTCCCTATCCTATTATAAACACAAACACAAAAGAAAAAGCATTAGTGAAATTTCGAAAGACCTATCTACACTGACTCTGAAAATATGACTGAGTTCCCTTAAACTCTTAATAATAATAATAATAATCGACCTTATTTATAGAGGGTAACACATTTAGTACTAGTACAAATCTTCCATGTCGCCCTCTTTTCCTGGGAAGGAACCTGTACTAAGCAATGTGGATGAATTTTCTTGCTCAAGGAAACAACACATGGCATTTACGGGGAACGAACCTGCTACCTCTCGATCTCAAATCCAATGTTTACCACTGCACTGTTTTTTTACGGAACCCGGGAAGGGACATGAATTTGTTTTTTTAATATGTTGTTAAGTTATGCGCACAAGATATTTTATTGTTCGCACAACATAGTATCTTGTGCGCACAGGCAAGATAATATATTGTGCACGCAAGATACTAAGTTGTGCGAACAAGATAATATCTCGGCACACAAGATAATATCATATCTTGTTCACACAAGATCTATGTGGTGCGCAAAAGATATTATCTTGTCCGCACAACTTACTATATTGTGCGCACAACTTAATATCTTGTGCGAACAAGATATTATGTTGTCCGCACCAAATAATATCTTGTGCGCACAAGATAATATCTTGTCCAAACAAGATAATATCTTGTCCGCACAAGTGCACACTATAAGATATTATCTTGTGCGCACAACTTACAAAAATCATATCCCTTCCCGGGTTCTGTAGTTTTGTGTGTGGGGGTGCTTTTATGTGTTTATTTATTTATTTATTGATTTTATTTTCAGCTCACCTGTCACGTTTTGGGATCACTTTTTGTCCGTCGTCCGTCGTGCGTGCGTGCGTCCGTGCGTGCGTGTGTCCGTGCGTGCGTAAACTTTTTCTTCAAACGACATCTCCTCCTAAACCAGTGAATGGATTTTGCTATAATTTTACAGGAATGTTCCTTGGATGACCCTCTTTCAAAATTGCCTAAATCATTTCGCTCCGTTAAACAAAATGGCCGCCAGGGCTAAAAATAGAAAAAACCTGTAAATGACATCTCCTTCTAGGCAAATGTTCCGATTTGAAAATAATTTCATAGGAATGTTCCTTGAGTGACCCTCTTTCAAAATTGCCTAAATCGTTCCCCTCCGTTAAACAAAATGGCCGCCAGAGCTAAAAATAGATAAACCTTTAAATGACATCTCCTCCTAGGAAAATCGTCCGATTTGAAACCTTTAAATGACATCTCCTCCTAGGAAAATCGTCCGATTTGAAAATAATGTCACAGGAATGTTCCTTGAGTGACCCTCTTTCAAAATTGCCTAAATCGTTCTGCTCCGTTAAACAAAATGGCCTCCAGGGCTAAAAAATAGAAAAACCTTTAAATGTCATCTCCTCCTAGGCAATTGGTCCGATTTGAAAATGATTTCACTGGAATGTTCCTTGAGTGACCCTCTTTCAAAATTGCCTAAATCGTTCCACTCCGTTAAACAAAATGGCCACCAGAGCTAAAAATAGAAAAAGGTTTCAATGACATCTCCTCCTTGGCAAATGGGTCGATTTGAAAATAATTTCACAGGAATGTTAGTGAGTGACCCTCTTTCAAAATTGCCTAAATCGTTCCGCTCCGATAAATAAAATGGCCACCAGAGCTAAAAATAGAAAAAACCTTTAAATGACATATCCTCCTAGGCAAATTGCCCTATTTGAAAATAATTTCACAGGAATGTTCCTTTAGTGATCTTTCAAAATTGTTTAAATCGTTCCGCTCCGTTAAATAAAATGGCCGCCAGAGCTAAAAATAGATAAATCTTTAAATGACATCTCCTAGGCAAATGGCCCGATTTGAAAATAATATCACAGGAATGTTCCTTGAGTGACCCTCTTTCAAAATTGCCTAAATCGTTCCGCTCACTTAAACAAAATGGCCACAAGAGCTAAACATAGAAAAACCTTTAAATGACATCTCCTCCTAGGCAAATGGCCCGATTTGAAAAGAATTTCACATTGCCTAAATCTTTCTGCTCCGTTAAACAAAATGGCCGGCAGAGCTAAAAATAGAAAAACCGTTCAATGACATCTCCTCCTAGGCAAATGACCCAATTTGAAAATAATTTCATAGGAATGTTCCTTGAGTGACCCTCTTTCAAAATTGCCTAAATCGTTACGCTCCGTTATATAAAATGGCCGCCAGAGCTAAAAATAGAAAAAAACCCTTTAAATGACATCTCCTCCTAGGCAAATGCCGATTTGAAAAGAATTTCACAGGAATGTTCCTTGAGTGATCCTCTTTCAAAATTGCCGAAATCGTTCTGCTCCGTAAAACAAATTGGCCGTCAGAGCTAAAAATAGATACAACTTTAAATGACATCTCCTCCTAGCAAATGGCCTGATTTGAAAATAATTTCACAGGAATGTTCCTTGAGTGACCCTCTTTCAAAATTGCCTAAATGGTTCCGCTTAGTTAAACAAAATGGCCACCAGAGCTAAAAACAGAAAAACTTTTAAATGACATCTCCTCCTAGTCAAATTGCCCTATTTGAAAATAATTTCACAGGAATGTTCCTTGAGTGACCCTCTTTCAAAATTGCTTAAATCGTTCCACTCCGTTAAACAAAATGGCTGCCAGAGCTAAAAATAGAAAAAAAACCACCTTTAAATGATATTTCCTCCTAGGCAAATGGCCCGATTTGAAAATACTTTCCCAGGAATGTTCCTTGGGTGACCCTCTTTCAAAATTGCCGAAACTGTTCCGCACTGTTAAACAAAATGGACACCAGAGCTTAAATAAAAAAACCTTCAAATTCCACTACAATGAAAAATAGCCTCCAAAGATAAAAGTCTTTGGTCCACATCTCATTAAAGCAGTGAATCCTTCATTTCCATAAGCTTTGAATCATCTAAGATTCAGGTGAGCGATTCAGGGCCATCTTGGCCCTCTTGTTTGCACAACAGAACACTTTTATATGAGATGTATTTTAACTGCTTTGAACTTTACACCCTGGAGACCTAACCTCAGTTTGGAACCGGGCAATATTTATCATAGGCACATTTTAATCCCTTCCAGGCTCGCGGCGTGTCTTATGGCTCTTCAGCCATGTCGCGGACACCTTTATTCTCATTTTAACAGAATTACAAGCCTGATATAATTCTGAAAGAAAATGTTATGGTTATTCTAAATAGAAGAAGGGCCATCAGCTGTCCGAAAACATGCGAGGACTATGTGAATTTCCGGTTGATTGTTTGGGGTTTACCAACACGTCATTCTGTATCTCACCAAACCACCCATTGCTAATTTCCGAGCGTTGTTTGTTTGATTTGAGGTTTAATATCCCTCTCAACACTAAATAGGTCATTTTGGAGACGTTGCTATCAATTTTGTGGGACTTTTACCAGGCACTGAGATGAAATAACATCTCAAGCCCTGCCGCGCAATGTAATCAATAGGGTTGATATGCATGGACGGCCCAACTCGCACCACATTGCCTGGATATGCATAGATACTTTAAGCGGTTTACCAGTGCTCATCAGCTCTGCGTGGAAGCACTATTTCTCCAAACATTTTTTTATCATTGTCTGCATGGAACAGAAACTTTTTTTCACTATTGCCTGCCATTAGCAGGAAACACCGTTTTTCACAATCGTCTGCTATTGGACAGAACCTTTTTTCATCATTGTCATTCATGAAGCAGACTCGTTCTGCTATGGCGTAGAAACTGTTTTCCACCATTTTCTGCCGTGGCGCAGAAACATTTTTACATTGTCTGCCATGGGGTAGAAACGTTTTTTCACTATTGTTTGCAATAAGCAGGAAACTTTTTTTTTTCAACATTGGCTGAACGGGACATATGCATTTTTCACTATTGTCTGCTATGTCTTGCTTTATTCTTCACACTGCGACAGAAACTTGTACCCATGGTGTAAAAATTTAATTTCCAACATTGTCTGCCATGCGGCAGAAACTTTGTTCACCATTGTCTGTCATGGGGCAGAAACTGTTTGCACCATTGTCTGCCATGGGGTGGAAACCGTTTTTTTTTTTTTTTTGGTCTATAAATTTTTTACATCATTCTCTGCCATGGTATAGAGTAGAAACCTTTTTTTCACCACTGTCTGCCATGGTGCAGATACTTTTTTCACCACTGTCTGCCAGTAGGGTAGAAACTTTATTTTCATCATTGTGTACCGTGAAAGAGAAGCTTATTTACCATGTCTGTCATGGTGCAGAAACTGTTTTCACCATTGTCTGCTATGGGGCAGAAACTGTTTTCACCATTGTCTGACATAGGACAGAAATACTTTTACACCATTGTCTGCAAGGGGCAGAAACTTTTTTCAACGTTGTCTGGTATGGTGCAGAAACTTTATTTCACCATTATCTGCCATAGTGCAAGCACTTTTTTACACCATTGTCTGCCATGAGGCAGAAACTTTTTTTTTCACCATTGTCTGCCATAGGGCAGGCACTTTCTACGCCATTGTCTGCCATGGTGCAGAAACTTTATTTCACCATTGTCTGCCATAGGGCAAGCACTTTTTACACCACCGTCTGCCATGAGGCAGAAACTTTTATATCATTGTCTGCCTGCCATGGGGCAGAAACGTTTTTTTTTTTCAATGCTTGTCTACCTTGGTACAGAAATCTTTTTTTACGAATGTCTGCCATGGTGCAGACACATTTTTCACCACTGCCTGGCAGTGGGGAAGAACTTGATTTTTATCATTGTCTGCCATGGGCCAGAAACGTTTTCCACCCTTGTCTGCCAAGGGGAAGTTTTTGTTTTTCACAATTGTCTGCCATTTGGCAGAACTGTTTTCACCATTGGGCAAAAAGATTTTTTTTTTCAAAATTGTCGGCCATGGGACAGTAACTTTATTTTCACCATTGGCTGCCATGGTGCAAAACCTGCCATGGGACAGAAACTTTTTTTCATCGTTGTCTGCCTTGGGTAGAAAGTTTATTTTCACCCTTTTCTGCAATGGGGCAGAAACCTTTTCCACAATTGTCTGCCATGGGAAAGAGACTTTTTCACCACCCTCTGCCATGGAACAGAAACTTTTTTTCACTATTGCCTGCCATGAGCAGGAAACACCTTTTTTTCACAATCGTCTGCTGTTGGGCAGAACCTTTTTTCATCATTGTCTGTCATGAAGCAGACTCGTTCTGCTATGGCGTAGAAACTGTTTTTCACCATTTTCTGCCGTGGCGCAGAAACATTTTTACATTGTCTGCCATGGGGTAGAAACGTTTTTTTCACTATTGTTTGCAATAAGCAGGAAACTTTTTTTTTTTTTTCAACATTGTCTGAACGGGACATATGCATTTTTCACTTTTGTCTGCTATGTCTTGCTTTATTCTTCACACTGCAACAGAAACTTGTACCCATTGGGAAAACATTTTATTTTCAACATTGTCTGCCATGCGGCAGAAACTTTGTTCACCATTGTCTGCAATGGGGCAGAAACTGTTTGCACCATTGTCTGCCATGGGGCGGAAACCGTTTTTTTTTGTCTATAATTTTTTTTCATCATTCTCTGCCATGGTATAGAGTAGAAACCTTTTTTCACCACTGTCTGCCATGGTGCAGATACTTTTTTCACCACTGTCTGCCAGTAGGGTAGAAACTTTATTTTTATTATTGTGTACCGTGAAAGAGAAGCTTATTTACCATGTCTGTCATGGTGCAGAAACTGTTTTCATCATTGTCTGCTATGGGGCAGAAACTGTTTTCACCATTGTCTGCCATAGGACAGAAACACTTTTACACCATTGTCTGCAAGGGGCAGAAACTTTTTTCAACGTTGTCTGCTATGGTGCAGAAACTTTATTTCACCATTATCTGCCATAGTACAAGCACTTTTTTACACCATTGTCTGCCATGAGGCAGAAACTTTTTCATCATTGTCTGCCATAGGGCAAGCACTTTTTACGCCATTGTCGGCCATGGTGCAGAAACTTTATTTCACCATTGTCTGCCATAGGGCAAGCATTTTTTACCTCACAGTCTGCCATGAGGCAGAAACTTTTATATCATTGCCTGCCTGCCATGGGACAGCAACGTTTTTTTTTTTTAAATACTTGTCTACCATGGTACAGAAATCTTTTTGCACCAAAGTCTGCCATAGTGCAGACACATTTTCACCACTGTCTGGCAGAGGGGAAGGACTTGATTTTTATCCTTGTCTGCCATGGGCCAGAAACGTTTTCCACCCTTGTCTGCCAAGGGGCAGTTTTTGTGTTTCACCATTGTCTGCCATTTGGCAGAACTGTTTTTTAACATTGGGCAAAAACATATTTTTTTTCAAAATTGTCGGCCATGGGACAGTAACTTTATTTTCACCATTGGCTGCCATGGTGCAAAACCTGCCATGGGACAGAAACTTTTTTTCATCGTTGTCTGCCTTGGGTAGAAAGTTTTTTTTTCACCATTTTCTGCCATGGGGCAGAAACCTTTTTCACAATTGTCTGCCATGGGAAAGAAACTTTTTCCACCACCCTCTGCCATGGAACAGAAACTTTTTTTCACTATTGCCTGCCATGAGCAGGAAACACCTTTTTTTCACAATCGTCTGCTATTGGACAGAACCTTTTTTCATCATTGTCTGTCATGAAGCAGACTCGTTCTGCTATGGCGTAGAAACTGTTTTTCATCTTTTTCTGCCGTGGCGCAGATACTTTTTTACATTGTCTGCAATGGGGTAGAAACGTTTTTTTCACTATTGTTTGCAATAAGCAGGAAACTTTTTTTTTTTTCAACATTGTCTGAACGGGACATATGCATTTTTCACTATTGTCTGCTATGTCTTGCTTTATTCTTCACACTGCGACAGAAACTTGTACCCATGGTGTAAACATTTTATTTTCAACATTGTCTGCCATGCGGCAGAAACTTTGTTCACCATTGTCTGCCATGGGGCAGAAACTGTTTGCACCATTGTCTGCCATGGGGCGGAAACCGTTTTTTTTTTTTTTTTTTTTTTGTCTATAATTTTTTTCATCATTCTCTGCCATGGTATAGAGTAGAAACCTTTTTTTCACCACTGTCTGCCATGGTACAGATACTTTTTTCACCACTGTCTGCCAGGAGGGTAGAAACTTTATTTTCATTATTGTGTACCGTGAAAGAGAAGCTTATTTACCATGTCTGTCATGGTGCAGAAACTGTTTTCACCATTGTCTGCTATGGGGCAGAAACTGTTTTCACCATTGCCTGCCAAATGACAGAAACACTTTTACACCATTGTCTGCAAGGGGCAGAAACTTTTTTCAACGTTGTCTGCTATGGTGCAGAAACTTTATTTCACCATTATCTGCCATAGTGCAAGCACTTTTTTACACCATTGTCTGCCATGAGGCAGAAACTTTTTTCACCATTGTCTGCCATAGGGCAAGCACATTTTTCGCCATTGTCGGCCATGGTGCAGAAACTTTATTTCACCATTGTCTGCCATAGGGCAAGCACTTTTTACACCTCAGTCTGCCATGAGGCAGAAACTTTTATATCATTGTCTGCCTACCATGGGACAGCAGCGTTTGTTTTTAAATATTTGTCTACCATGGTACAGAAATCTTTTTGCACCAAAGTCTGCCATGGTGCAGACACATTTTCACCATTGTCTGGCAGAGGGGAAGAACTTGATTTTTATCATTGTCTGCCATGGGCCTGAAACATTTTCCACCCTTGTCTGCCAAGGGGCAGTTTTTGTTTTTCACCATTGTCTGCCATTTGGCAGAACTGTTTTCACCATTGGGCAAAAACATATTTTTTTCAAAATTGTCGGCCATGGGACAGTAACTTTATTTTCACCATTGGCTGCCATGGTGCAAAACCTGCCATGGGACAGAAACTTTTTTTCATCGTTGTCTGCCTTGGGTAGAAAATTTTCTTTTCACCCTTTTCTGCCATGGGGCAGAAACCTTTTTCACAATTGTCTGCCATGGGAAAGAAACTTTTTCCACCACCCTCTGCCATGGAACAGAAACTTTTTTTCACTATTGCCTGCCATGAGCAGGAAACACCTTTTTTCACAATCGTCTGCTATAGGACAGAACCTTTTGTCATCATTGTCTGTCATGAAGCAGACTCGTTCTGCTATGGCGTAGAAACTGTTTTTCACCATTTTCTGCCGTGGCGCAGAAACATTTTTACATTGTCTGCCATGAGGTAGAAACGTTTTTTCACTATTGTTTGCAATAAGCAGGAAACTGTTTTTTTTTTTTTTTTGTTTTTTTCAACATTGTCTGAACGGGACATATGCATTTTTCACTTTTGTCTGCTATGTCTTGCTTTATTCTTCACACTGCGACAGAAACTTGTACCCATGGGGTAAACATTTTATTTTCAACATTGTCTGCCATGCGGCAGAAACTTTGTTCACCATTCTCTGCCATGGGGCAGAAACTGTTTGCACCATTGTCTGCCATGGGGCGGAAACCGTTTTTTTTGTCTATATTTTTTTTTTCATCATTCTCTGCCATGGTATAGAGTAGAAACCTTTTTTCACCACTGTCTGCCATGGTGCAGATACTTTTTTTCACCAATGTCTGCCAGTAGGTTAGAAACTTTATTTTCATCATTGTGTACCGTGAAAGAGAAGTTTATTTACCATGTCTGTCATGGTGCAGAAACTGTTTTCACCATTGTCTGCCATTGGGCAGAAACTGTTTTCACCATTGTCTGCCATAGGACAGAAACACTTTAACACCATTGTCTGCAAGGGGCAGAAACTTTTTTCAACGTTGTCTGCTATGGTGCAGAAACTTTATTTCACCATTATCTGCCATAGTGCAAGCACTTTTTTACACCATTGTCTGCCATGAGGCAAGCACTTTTTACACCACCGTCTGCCATGAGGCAGAAACTTTTATATCATTGTCTGCCTGCCATGGGGCAGAAACGTTTTTTTTTTTTCAATGCTTGTCTACCTTGGTACAGAAATCTTTTTTTACGAATGTCTGCCATGGTGCAGACACATTTTTCACCACTGCCTGGCAGTGGGGAAGAACTTGATTTTTATCATTGTCTGCCATGGGCCAGAAACGTTTTCCACCCTTGTCTGCCAAGGGGAAGTTTTTGTTTTTCACAATTGTCTGCCATTTGGCAGAACTGTTTTCACCATTGGGCAAAAAGATTTTTTTTTTCAAAATTGTCGGCCATGGGACAGTAACTTTATTTTCACCATTGGCTGCCATGGTGCAAAACCTGCCATGGGACAGAAACTTTTTTTCATCGTTGTCTGCCTTGGGTAGAAAGTTTATTTTCACCCTTTTCTGCAATGGGGCAGAAACCTTTTCCACAATTGTCTGCCATGGGAAAGAGACTTTTTCACCACCCTCTGCCATGGAACAGAAACTTTTTTTCACTATTGCCTGCCATGAGCAGGAAACACCTTTTTTTTCACAATCGTCTGCTGTTGGGCAGAACCTTTTTTCATCATTGTCTGTCATGAAGCAGACTCGTTCTGCTATGGCGTAGAAACTGTTTTTCACCATTTTCTGCCGTGGCGCAGAAACATTTTTACATTGTCTGCCATGGGGTAGAAACGTTTTTTTCACTATTGTTTGCAATAAGCAGGAAACTTTTTTTTTTTTTTCAACATTGTCTGAACGGGACATATGCATTTTTCACTTTTGTCTGCTATGTCTTGCTTTATTCTTCACACTGCAACAGAAACTTGTACCCATTGGGAAAACATTTTATTTTCAACATTGTCTGCCATGCGGCAGAAACTTTGTTCACCATTGTCTGCAATGGGGCAGAAACTGTTTGCACCATTGTCTGCCATGGGGCGGAAACCGTTTTTTTTTGTCTATAATTTTTTTTCATCATTCTCTGCCATGGTATAGAGTAGAAACCTTTTTTCACCACTGTCTGCCATGGTGCAGATACTTTTTTCACCACTGTCTGCCAGTAGGGTAGAAACTTTATTTTTATTATTGTGTACCGTGAAAGAGAAGCTTATTTACCATGTCTGTCATGGTGCAGAAACTGTTTTCATCATTGTCTGCTATGGGGCAGAAACTGTTTTCACCATTGTCTGCCATAGGACAGAAACACTTTTACACCATTGTCTGCAAGGGGCAGAAACTTTTTTCAACGTTGTCTGCTATGGTGCAGAAACTTTATTTCACCATTATCTGCCATAGTACAAGCACTTTTTTACACCATTGTCTGCCATGAGGCAGAAACTTTTTCATCATTGTCTGCCATAGGGCAAGCACTTTTTACGCCATTGTCGGCCATGGTGCAGAAACTTTATTTCACCATTGTCTGCCATAGGGCAAGCATTTTTTACCTCACAGTCTGCCATGAGGCAGAAACTTTTATATCATTGCCTGCCTGCCATGGGACAGCAACGTTATTTTTTTAAATACTTGTCTACCATGGTACAGAAATCTTTTTGCACCAAAGTCTGCCATAGTGCAGACACATTTTCACCACTGTCTGGCGGAGGGGAAGGACTTGATTTTTATCCTTGTCTGCCATGGGCCAGAAACGTTTTCCACCCTTGTCTGCCAAGGGGCAGTTTTTGTGTTTCACCATTGTCTGCCATTTGGCAGAACTGTTTTTAACATTGGGCAAAAACATATTTTTTTTTCAAAATTGTCGGCCATGGGACAGTAACTTTATTTTCACCATTGGCTGCCATGGTGCAAAACCTGCCATGGGACAGAAACTTTTTTTCATCGTTGTCTGCCTTGGGTAGAAAGTTTTTTTTTCACCCTTTTCTGCCATGGGGCAGAAACCTTTTTCACAATTGTCTGCCATGGGAAAGAAACTTTTTCCACCACCCTCTGCCATGGAACAGAAACTTTTTTTCACTATTGCCTGCCATGAGCAGGAAACACCTTTTTTTCACAATCGTCTGCTATTGGACAGAACCTTTTTTCATCATTGTCTGTCATGAAGCAGACTCGTTCTGCTATGGCGTAGAAACTGTTTTTCATCTTTTTCTGCCGTGGCGCAGAAACTTTTTTACATTGTCTGCAATGGGGTAGAAACGTTTTTTTCACTATTGTTTGCAATAAGCAGGAAACTTTTTTTTTTTTTTCAACATTGTCTGAACGGACATATGCATTTTTCACTATTGTCTGCTATGTCTTGCTTTATTCTTCACACTGCGACAGAAACTTGTACCCATGGTGTAAACATTTTATTTTCAACATTGTCTGCCATGCGGCAGAAACTTTGTTCACCATTGTCTGCCATGGGGCAGAAACTGTTTGCACCATTGTCTGCCATGGGGCGGAAACCGTTTTTTTTTTTTTTTTTTGTCTATAATTTTTTTCATCATTCTCTGCCATGGTATAGAGTAGAAACCTTTTTTTCACCACTGTCTGCCATGGTACAGATACTTTTTTCACCACTGTCTGCCAGGAGGGTAGAAACTTTATTTTCATCATTGTGTACCGTGAAAGAGAAGCTTATTTACCATGTCTGTCATGGTGCAGAAACTGTTTTCACCATTGTCTGCTATGGGGCAGAAACTGTTTTCACCATTGCCTGCCAAATGACAGAAACACTTTTACACCATTGTCTGCAAGGGGCAGAAACTTTTTTCAACGTTGTCTGCTATGGTGCAGAAACTTTATTTCACCATTATCTGCCATAGTGCAAGCACTTTTTTACACCATTGTCTGCCATGAGGCAGAAACTTTTTTCACCATTGTCTGCCATAGGGCAAGCACATTTTACGCCATTGTCGGCCATGGTGCAGAAACTTTATTTCACCATTGTCTGCCATAGGGCAAGCACTTTTTACACCTCAGTCTGCCATGAGGCAGAAACTTTTATATCATTGTCTGCCTACCATGGGACAGCAGCGTTTGTTTTTAAATACTTGTCTACCATGGTACAGAAATCTTTTTGCACCAAAGTCTGCCATGGTGCAGACACATTTTCACCATTGTCTGGCAGAGGGGAAGAACTTGATTTTTATCATTGTCTGCCATGGGCCTGAAACATTTTCCACCCTTGTCTGCCAAGGGGCAGTTTTTGTTTTTCACCATTGTCTGCCATTTGGCAGAACTGTTTTCACCATTGGGCAAAAACATATTTTTTTTTCAAAATTGTCGGCCATGGGACAGTAACTTTATTTTCACCATTGGCTGCCATGGTGCAAAACCTGCCATGGGACAGAAACTTTTTTTCATCGTTGTCTGCCTTGGGTAGAAAATTTTCTTTTCACCCTTTTCTGCCATGGGGCAGAAACCTTTTTCACAATTGTCTGCCATGGGAAAGAAACTTTTTCCACCACCCTCTGCCATGGAACAGAAACTTTTTTTCACTATTGCCTGCCATGAGCAGGAAACACCTTTTTTCACAATCGTCTGCTATAGGACAGAACCTTTTGTCATCATTGTCTGTCATGAGGCAGACTCGTTCTGCTATGGCGTAGAAACTGTTTTTCACCATTTTCTGCCGTGGCGCAGAAACATTTTTACATTGTCTGCCATGAGGTAGAAACGTTTTTTCACTATTGTTTGCAATAAGCAGGAAACTGTTTTTTTTTTTTTGTTTTTGTTTTTTTCAACATTGTCTGAACGGGACATATGCATTTTTCACTTTTGTCTGCTATGTCTTGCTTTATTCTTCACACTGCGACAGAAACTTGTACCCATGGGGTAAACATTTTATTTTCAACATTGTCTGCCATGCGGCAGAAACTTTGTTCACCATTCTCTGCCATGGGGCAGAAACTGTTTGCACCATTGTCTGCCATGGGGCGGAAACCGTTTTTTTTGTCTATATTTTTTTTTCATCATTCTCTGCCATGGTATAGAGTAGAAACCTTTTTTCACCACTGTCTGCCATGGTGCAGATACTTTTTTTCACCAATGTCTGCCAGTAGGTTAGAAACTTTATTTTCATCATTGTGTACCGTGAAAGAGAAGTTTATTTACCATGTCTGTCATGGTGCAGAAACTGTTTTCACCATTGTCTGCCATTGGGCAGAAACTGTTTTCACCATTGTCTGCCATAGGACAGAAACACTTTTACACCATTGTCTGCAAGGGGCAGAAACTTTTTTCAACGTTGTCTGCTATGGTGCAGAAACTTTATTTCACCATTATCTGCCATAGTGCAAGCACTTTTTTACACCATTGTCTGCCATGAGGCAAGCACTTTTTACACCACCGTCTGCCATGAGGCAGAAACTTTTATATCATTGTCTGCCTGCCATGGGGCAGAAACGTTTTTTTTTTTTTTTCAATCCTTGTCTACCTTGGTACAGAAATCTTTTTTTACGAATGTCTGCCATGGTGCAGACACATTTTTCACCACTGCCTGGCAGTGGGGAAGAACTTGATTTTTATCATTGTCTGCCATGGGCCAGAAACGTTTTCCACCCTTGTCTGCCAAGGGGAAGTTTTTGTTTTTCACAATTGTCTGCCATTTGGCAGAACTGTTTTCACCATTGGGCAAAAAGATTTTTTTTTTCAAAATTGTCGGCCATGGGACAGTAACTTTATTTTCACCATTGGCTGCCATGGTGCAAAACCTGCCATGGGACAGAAACTTTTTTTCATCGTTGTCTGCCTTGGGTAGAAAGTTTATTTTCACCCTTTTCTGCAATGGGGCAGAAACCTTTTCCACAATTGTCTGCCATGGGAAAGAGACTTTTTCACCACCCTCTGCCATGGAACAGAAACTTTTTTTCACTATTGCCTGCCATGAGCAGGAAACACCTTTTTTTTTCACAATCGTCTGCTGTTGGGCAGAACCTTTTTTCATCATTGTCTGTCATGAAGCAGACTCGTTCTGCTATGGCGTAGAAACTGTTTTTCACCATTTTCTGCCGTGGCGCAGAAACATTTTTACATTGTCTGCCATGGGGTAGAAACGTTTTTTTCACTATTGTTTGCAATAAGCAGGAAACTTTTTTTTTTTTTCAACATTGTCTGAACGGGACATATGCATTTTTCACTTTTGTCTGCTATGTCTTGCTTTATTCTTCACACTGCAACAGAAACTTGTACCCATTGGGAAAACATTTTATTTTCAACATTGTCTGCCATGCGGCAGAAACTTTGTTCACCATTGTCTGCAATGGGGCAGAAACTGTTTGCACCATTGTCTGCCATGGGGCGGAAACCGTTTTTTTTTTTGTCTATAATTTTTTTTCATCATTCTCTGCCATGGTATAGAGTAGAAACCTTTTTTCACCACTGTCTGCCATGGTGCAGATACTTTTTTCACCACTGTCTGCCAGTAGGGTAGAAACTTTATTTTTATTATTGTGTACCGTGAAAGAGAAGCTTATTTACCATGTCTGTCATGGTGCAGAAACTGTTTTCATCATTGTCTGCTATGGGGCAGAAACTGTTTTCACCATTGTCTGCCATAGGACAGAAACACTTTTACACCATTGTCTGCAAGGGGCAGAAACTTTTTTCAACGTTGTCTGGTATGGTGCAGAAACTTTATTTCACCATTATCTGCCATAGTACAAGCACTTTTTTACACCATTGTCTGCCATGAGGCAGAAACTTTTTCATCATTGTCTGCCATAGGGCAAGCACTTTTTACGCCATTGTCGGCCATGGTGCAGAAACTTTATTTCACCATTGTCTGCCATAGGGCAAGCATTTTTTACCTCACAGTCTGCCATGAGGCAGAAACTTTTATATCATTGCCTGCCTGCCATGGGACAGCAACGTTTTTTTTTTTAAATACTTGTCTACCATGGTACAGAAATCTTTTTGCACCAAAGTCTGCCATAGTGCAGACACATTTTCACCACTGTCTGGCAGAGGGGAAGGACTTGATTTTTATCCTTGTCTGCCATGGGCCAGAAACGTTTTCCACCCTTGTCTGCCAAGGGGCAGTTTTTGTGTTTCACCATTGTCTGCCATTTGGCAGAACTGTTTTTAACATTGGGCAAAAACATATTTTTTTTTCAAAATTGTCGGCCATGGGACAGTAACTTTATTTTCACCATTGGCTGCCATGGTGCAAAACCTGCCATGGGACAGAAACTTTTTTTCATCGTTGTCTGCCTTGGGTAGAAAGTTTTTTTTTCACCCTTTTCTGCCATGGGGCAGAAACCTTTTTCACAATTGTCTGCCATGGGAAAGAAACTTTTTCCACCACCCTCTGCCATGGAACAGAAACTTTTTTTCACTATTGCCTGCAATGAGCAGGAAACACCTTTTTTTCACAATCGTCTGCTATTGGACAGAACCTTTTTTCATCATTGTCTGTCATGAAGCAGACTCGTTCTGCTATGGCGTAGAAACTGTTTTTCATCTTTTTCTGCCGTGGCGCAGAAACTTTTTTACATTGTCTGCAATGGGGTAGAAACGTTTTTTTCACTATTGTTTGCAATAAGCAGGAAACTTTTTTTTTTCAACATTGTCTGAACGGGACATATGCATTTTTCACTATTGTCTGCTATGTCTTGCTTTATTCTTCACACTGCGACAGAAACTTGTACCCATGGTGTAAACATTTTATTTTCAACATTGTCTGCCATGCGGCAGAAACTTTGTTCACCATTGTCTGCCATGGGGCAGAAACTGTTTGCACCATTGTCTGCCATGGGGCGGAAACCGTTTTTTTTTTTTTTTTTTTTTTTGTCTATAATTTTTTTCATCATTCTCTGCCATGGTATAGAGTAGAAACCTTTTTTTCACCACTGTCTGCCATGGTACAGATACTTTTTTCACCACTGTCTGCCAGGAGGGTAGAAACTTTATTTTCATCATTGTGTACCGTGAAAGAGAAGCTTATTTACCATGTCTGTCATGGTGCAGAAACTGTTTTCACCATTGTCTGCTATGGGGCAGAAACTGTTTTCACCATTGCCTGCCAAATGACAGAAACACTTTTACACCATTGTCTGCAAGGGGCAGAAACTTTTTTCAACGTTGTCTGCTATGGTGCAGAAACTTTATTTCACCATTATCTGCCATAGTGCAAGCACTTTTTTACACCATTGTCTGCCATGAGGCAGAAACTTTTTTCACCATTGTCTGCCATAGGGCAAGCACATTTTACGCCATTGTCGGCCATGGTGCAGAAACTTTATTTCACCATTGTCTGCCATAGGGCAAGCACTTTTTACACCACCGTCTGCCATGAGGCAGAAACTTTTATATCATTGTCTGCCTACCATGGGACAGCAGCGTTTGTTTTTAAATACTTGTCTACCATGGTACAGAAATCTTTTTGCACCAAAGTCTGCCATGGTGCAGACACATTTTCACCATTGTCTGGCAGAGGGGAAGAACTTGATTTTTATCATTGTCTGCCATGGGCCTGAAACATTTTCCACCCTTGTCTGCCAAGGGGCAGTTTTTGTTTTTCACCATTGTCTGCCATTTGGCAGAACTGTTTTCACCATTGGGCAAAAACATATTTTTTTCAAAATTGTCGGCCATGGGACAGTAACTTTATTTTCACCATTGGCTGCCATGGTGCAAAACCTGCCATGGGACAGAAACTTTTTTTCATCGTTGTCTGCCTTGAGTAGAAAATTTTCTTTTCACCCTTTTCTGCCATGGGGCAGAAACCTTTTTCACAATTGTCTGCCATGGGAAAGAAACTTTTTCCACCACCCTCTGCCATGGAACAGAAACTTTTTTTCACTATTGCCTGCCATGAGCAGGAAACACCTTTTTTCACAATCGTCTGCTATAGGACAGAACCTTTTGTCATCATTGTCTGTCATGAAGCAGACTCGTTCTGCTATGGCGTAGAAACTGTTTTTCACCATTTTCTGCCGTGGCGCAGAAACATTTTTACATTGTCTGCCATGAGGTAGAAACGTTTTTTCACTATTGTTTGCAATAAGCAGGAAACTGTTTTTTTTTTTGTTTTTGTTTTTTTCAACATTGTCTGAACGGGACATATGCATTTTTCACTTTTGTCTGCTATGTCTTGCTTTATTCTTCACACTGCGACAGAAACTTGTACCCATGGGGTAAACATTTTATTTTCAACATTGTCTGCCATGCGGCAGAAACTTTGTTCACCATTCTCTGCCATGGGGCAGAAACTGTTTGCACCATTGTCTGCCATGGGGCGGAAACCGTTTTTTTTGTCTATATTTTTTTTTTCATCATTCTCTGCCATGGTATAGAGTAGAAACCTTTTTTCACCACTGTCTGCCATGGTGCAGATACTTTTTTTCACCAATGTCTGCCAGTAGGTTAGAAACTTTATTTTCATCATTGTGTACCGTGAAAGAGAAGTTTATTTACCATGTCTGTCATGGTGCAGAAACTGTTTTCACCATTGTCTGCCATTGGGCAGAAACTGTTTTCACCATTGTCTGCCATAGGACAGAAACACTTTTACACCATTGTCTGCAAGGGGCAGAAACTTTTTTCAACGTTGTCTGCTATGGTGCAGAAACTTTATTTCACCATTATCTGCCATAGTGCAAGCACTTTTTTACACCATTGTCTGCCATGAGGCAGAAACTTTTTTCACCATTGTCTGCCATAGGGCAAGCACTTTTTACGCCATTGTCGGCCATGGTGCAGAAGCTTTATTTCACCATTATCTGCCATAGGGCAAGCACTTTTTACACCACAGTCTGCCATGAGGCAGAAACTTTTATATCATTGTCTGCCTGCCATGGGGCAGCAACGTTTTTTTAAATACTTGTCTACCATGGTACAGAAATCTTTTTGCGCCAATGTCTGTCATGGTGCAGACACATTTTTCACCACTGTCTGGCAGTGGGGAAGAACTTGATTTTTATCCTTGTCTGCCATGGGCCAGAAACGTTTTCAACCCTTGTCTGCCAAGGGGCAGTTTTTGTTTTTCACCATTGTCTGCCATTTGGCAGAAACTGTTTTCACCATTGGGCAAAAACATATTTTTTTTCAAAATTGTCGGCCATGGGACAGTAACTTTATTTTCACCATTGGCTGCCATGGGACAGAAACTTTTTTTCATCGTTGTCTGCCTTGGGTAGAAAGTTTTTTTTTCACCCTTTTCTGCCATTGGGCAGAAACCTTTTTCACAACTGTCTGCCATGGGAAAGAAACTTTTTCCACCACCCTCTGCCATGGGACGGAAAAGTTTTTTTCTTTCACCATTGTCTGTCTTTGGATAGAAACATTTTCACCGTTGTCTACCACAGGGTAGACACTTTTTGCACGACTGTCTGCGATGGCGCAGAAACATTTTTATGTCCCCAACTTCGAAGAAGTTGATGGGGCATATTTGTTCTGCCCTGTCCGTCCGTCAGTCCGTTCGTCCGTTACGCTTTAAGTACCTAGGTAAACTACAGAATGGCTTGAGCTAGGATCTTGAAATTGCATGTATGGCATGAGCATGAAAAACAAGCGGACGGACTTGTCCTTGCGGAGTTATGCCCCTTTTTTGACTTATGCATTGTGGCTATAGGGAAACATTAGGAACAAAATATCTGTAGAACCGCTTGAGCTAGGCTCATGGTATTTGGCATACAGTTTGGGTTTAATGTGTAGATGACCTGATTAACGTTTGACGAAATTCCGGAAATATTTATCGGAGTTATGCCATGTCCGTCCGTCAGTCCGTCCATTACGCTTTAAGTACCTAGGTAAACTACAGAATGGCTTGAGCTAGGATCTTGAAATTTCTTATGTGGCATGAGCATGAAAATAAGCGGACCCGTATTTTTTTCCGTCGGACTTGTCCTTTGCGGAGTTATGCCCCTTTTTGGCTTATGCATTGTTATGCCAGTTTGGGTCTAATGTGTAGATAACCTAGTTAACTTTTGACGAAACTCCGGAAATATTTAACGGAGTTATGCCCCTTTTTGGACGTGTGCATTGTGGCTATAGGGAAATCTTGTGGACAAAATATCTGGTGAACCGCTTGAGCTAGGCTCATGATATTTGGCATACAGTTTGGGTCTAATGTGTAGATGACCTGATTAACTTTTGACCAAATTCCGAAATCTAAGCCTGTCCAGGAACCACGGTACGAGGCGAACCCTCCATTGTAATAAACCCTATTGGTTTCAGTGGGCGACACGGCTTGAGCTGTCATTTCATCTCAGTGTCGGGTAAAAGTCCCGCAAAATTGGAAGCAACGTCTCCTAATTACCTTTACAGTGTTGACGGGGACGTTAAACCTCAAATCAAACAAACAAACCAAATTTGGAAAAACTTTTACGGAGTTATGCGCCTTTTTCGACTTAAGCATTGTGGCTATGGGGAAACCTTGTGATCAAAATATCTGGAGAACCGCTCGAGCTAGGCGCATGATATTTGCCATGCAGTTTAGGTCTAATGTGTACATAACCTGATTAACTTTTGACGAAATTCCGAAAATAGTTAAAGAAGTTATGCCCCTATTTGGACTTATGCATTGTGGCTATATAGGGAAACCTTGTGAACAAAATATCTGGAGAACCGCTTGAGCTAGGCTCATGACATACAGTTTGGATCTAATGTGTAGATGACCTGATTAACTTTTGATGAAATTCCGAAAATATTTAATGGAATTATGCCCATTTTTGGACTTATGCATTGTGGCTATAGGGAAACCTTGTGAACACAATATCTGGAGATCCACTTGAGCTAGGCTCACGATATTTGGTATGCAGTTTGGGTCTAATGTGTAGATGACCTGATTAATTTTTGACGAAATTCTAAAAATATTTAATGGAGTTATGCCCCTTTTTGGACTTATTTTTATCTGACTTATCTCCCCTTTTCGCGTTATTTCCTTTTTAATTAAATAACATAGAAATCTCGTTAGCAAGAATCACAAAAAGTATTTGAGGTAGAGCCTTGAAATTTGGTATACCGATTTGGGCTGAGGATGAGATTACCTGTTTAAATTTTCAACCAGTTTAATGAAATTTTGTTGTAATTTTTGCCCTTTGCATCATTTTCAGGTAATTTTAAGTGTGTTTCTTTCTTGTTGCAAGATATTTAAAAAAAAAAAAAAAATCAAATTGTTGCCTAAAAACTTAACAGGCTGATTTGGAATTTCTAGTACATCACCGACATTTGAAAAAATAAATCTTGATGGCCTTTTGAAAATTTGGGCATTTATGGACAAGCATATTGTTGGGGGCATAGTGTTTTACAAACACCAGTATCTGCCATGCTGCAGAAACATTTTTTTCACCATTGTCTGTCTTGAGCTAGATTTTTTGCCTGCCATAGGGAAGGCACTTTTTTCACCACCTTCTACTTTGGGACAGGAACGTTTTTCACTATTGTCTGCTAAGATTCTTGTCTGCCTTGTTTCAGAAACATTTTTCCCCATTGTCTGCCATGGGGAAACCTTTTTCACACCATTGGCTGCCATGGGGCGAAACTATTTTTTCATCATTGCCTGCCAGTGGGCAGACTCTTTGATGTTTGGGCATTGGTTTCCGCCACAAGTTCCCGATTTCTAGGGTTCGGCATTTGGGTTTGGATTCGCACACAGTGCATGATGCATATCTAGATATATTATAAACTATCTTCCACTGTGATATATTGATTGGGTCAACCTGTAATTATTTTTAAGAATGTGTTTTATAAGTTCGTTGTCATACTAATTGTGGGTTTTTCAAAATAACTTCTCAATATTTTAAAACAAAAGGTTACACCTAGATAACGTAGATGTTTCCTAGACATTAAATACATTATTTCCATCTTATGTTTTAGTGAGCGTTGTAAATATTGAATATATGTTACATTTTTCATATATATGTTTTTGTAACCCTCACTAAATAAAGTCTTTACTTACTTACTTACTTACTTACTTACTTACTTTTATCTTTTAATTGAATTGTTGAGGACCAAATGTTAGATAAGTTCTTACTTAAAATGTTATCCTCAGAAAATAAAGACATTATTATTATTATTATTATTATTATTATTATTAAATATCAATGTCCATCATCAAGCCATGAATACATTTCTTAGAACTTAAACTCAAGCTTTACATAAAATAAAATAATAATAATTTTATGAATGTAAAATATGCGGCCCCCGCCCATCGGGGTTTGAAGAAATTTATGGGCTGCATGATGCTTCCACGCAGAGCTGAAACCGACCCGCACACGAGTACTGGTTAACCGCTTAGAGGATCTAAGCCTGCCCAGGCAAAGCGGTGCGAGTGTCGGACGGTCCATGCTCATAAACCCTATTGGTTTTATTGGGCGGCAGGGCTTGAGATGTCATTTCATCTCAATGTCGGGTAAAAGTCCCACAGAATTGGAAGCAACGTCTCCAAAATGACCTTTACAGTGTTGACGGGGACGTTAAACCTAAAATTAAACAAAATAATGTAAAGACGGGCATCCGTGGCCTAGTGGTTAAGAGCGCTGACTCTTGATCATTAGGTCTCTCACCGCAGTGGTTCGAGCCTCGCTCGGGTCACATGTGAGACGCCAAGTACTGCAACGAAAGGACAGGTGGTTTTTCTCCGGGGACTCCGGTTTTCGCCCACCCCTGATTAACGATCGGCATGATATGAGTGAGTGAAATAATCTTGAAAGGGCCGTAAAACCAAAACCAAAACCAAAAAAAAAAAAAAAAAAAAATAATGTAAAATTTGACGACAGGATTATCACCAAATAAATTTCGTTAAATACACTAGTTAATCCTTAGAAACAATTAGTATTAGTTCAGCAGAGTTTCTACTGCGGCTAAACTAACACTGTATATTTACAGAGCCGTGGACAAGTTACAGTAGTACTTCGATGGCTCGAACACCGATGGCTCGTTTACCATGGATGTGTCGAACCCATTCTTGAGCTCCTAGCGAAATCCTCTACATAAGAAATAGTGGGGGATAATTAAGGAGATTTTAGTCTTTTATCTTGCAAATGTATGCTGTGTGTACTCCTTAGAATCGCCTCGATGAGGCGATTCTAATGAGTTCACACAGCATATATTTTCATTATAGAAAACCAGAAAGATGTCTAAAAGTATCTCGTTATGCCTCCTGACAGTAACCTCAGTGGCTCCAGGTCTTCGAGCCATTGAAGTTCTACTGTACTTGCAACACGTTGCCAGCCATGGGGCTTGAAGTCGGGAACCTTCGATCTACCCATTTGCGTCAATGCGTTCCACATAAAAATACGAGTACATACATCATGTGACATACCTAATTGTTAGTAGAAAAAAATCATCCCTCACCATGCTGAACCGGGATAAATTATTTTTGAATACAGCATAGATCTAGACCAGCTGGCCTCGAAGCCAGCTGATCAGAATCTATACTGTTTTCCATTCTGCTTCTAAATCCATGCTAAACATACAAATCATGCAACAAAATCACTAAAAGTCAGTGAGGAGTTTACACCTGTGGACACAAAAGCGTTCAAACTTTGATGAGCTTCATTTCATTCTGACTTAAAACATCATTCAATATATCCTAACATCCTATCAGTCAACTGCCAGACAGAAATAAATTCAAAACACAAGGTGGTGTATATTTCATTGCTGACTCCTGCACTGTCCAATCGAAATACATCTCAAATGGCAATCAGAAAGTGTTTTCCAAAATGAGACCAATCAATTGCTTGATCTAGTTTTAGAATGACATTGCTTGCCAAACTAACTTGAAGCCAAAAGACTTATTTCACTGTAGCTGGTGTTTAGCCGTGTGGCGGCCGTAAAACGTCTCCCCGAACATCATCATAGTGCAGATTATATTTTCTGGTCCTTTGGGATCATTGAGTTCATTTGGTATCATTTTAAAAATAGAGTTCTGCTTAGGCCGGTGCTAGAGGGCGTGGCCGGTGTTGCATATTTCAGTACTGGTCATGAACAGACTCAATAAAACCGAGTCTGCTATTTTCGTTTATTTGGTGTATTCCTTGCTTCCAAAGGATCTAACTTCAGAACTTATTTATTTTCACTGTAGCTGATGTTGTGCCGTATGGCGGCCGTAAAGCGCCTTTGAGATCATTGAGTTCCTTTGTTATCATTTTGAAAATAGAGTTCTGCTTAAGCCGGTGATTGAAGGCGTGGCCGGTGTTGCATATTTCAGTACTGGTCATGAACAGACTCAATAAAACCGAGTCTGCTATTTTCGTTTATTTGGTGTATTCCTTGCTTCCAAAGGATCTATCTTCAGAACTTATCTAATGCAAGTTATTTCATATGAGTTTGAACGCTTTTGTGTCTATTGAACATGTACATTGTGTATTCAAATTTCTGCAGTTGTAGAAAGGTTGATACGAGGGTAAGTCAATAAGTAACCAGCCTATCCCATTTCCAATTGACCAAAAAAAAACAAAAAAAACAAGACTTTTATATCCTGGTGCAATACATGCTTTAGGTATGAGGGCAAAATTGCACCCTTATCGTGTCATTCATCCATAAGATACTGAAAGTCAAACACAAGCAAGCTTTTCGTCAAACGCTGAGTACCGTGCTATAATTCGGTACTTGTACATAACAGGTCAGTAAATACATTGCGAGTTGATTAATGTTTGTGGGTCATTTGTGCGATCGTATGCACAAGCTAAATTCTGTGCTGGGGGATTCAAAATGGGGTAGACGAAACCGCCTATTCTCCGGGCTAAGCTCCTAGTGGCTATTTCCTATTCCCAAACTTGAAAAAGAATATCCGTGGACGTCATTTCCGGTCCAACGAAGAAGTCGTGACGGCGGTTGAGGAGTGGCTCAAAGACAGTGACCCTGACTTGTTCAGTTCTGGGCTGATGGTACTGGAACAGCGTTGGCCCAGGTGTATCAGTCTAGAGGGCAATTACATCGAAAAAGAAGAGATCGATCTCACCCATAAATAAGTTAGGCTGTTTTTTTATTGGCTCGCTCTCGTGCTCGTATACCACAGTAATATTATAAATACACATAATACATGTATTATTAATTGAGCCCCGCCAAGCGAATTTGTGTCTTCGAGCATTTCGTCATGACAAATTTTAACTGCGCATGCCCAGCTATTCAGAGGGCCAGGGATATGGCTTTCTGTCTGAAGATTCCTCTTGATTCACTGCTTGTATGAGCGATCAGCGAAGGTTCTGGCGAGACTGCGCGGATGCGCAGGCTCGCCTGAACCTTCGCTGCTCTCATAGGCGATAAGTACCAACATCGCTTGACGAGGCCCAATTACAGTGACATGACGCAAACTAAGTAGTTCTACTATCTTGCGAAATTGCCATCGCATTTGGAGAACATGCGATGTTGTCCACTGTGTATGTTATACGTGTACGTGTGCCACAGAAAGACCCATGCACCTTGTGTTTTATTTTGGCCATGGACTTCATCGCATGTTCTCAACATACCTGATATTGTTGATGGTATCCGTTTTGTCTGATTTTAAAACAAACAAATAAACAATGTACATTTTTTATATGAATTGAGCGTTTTTTTTCAAATGAAACATTCTTGGCCATCACGTTAAAAAGTCCGTGTAATGATCACTCCCATAAACCCCTCTCCATTTAAAGAAAACTGGAGTTAACATGGGTACACATTATGCTTCTTATTTCTGTTCCATGACATAGGATGTGGGAACTCGTTAAAACCGCCTCAGTGAGCACCAACAATCTATGTTGTGGTCATTTATTTGAAAAAAAAAAAAAAATCCAACAGAAGTATGAGATATGAAAGAGTGCACTGTCACACGGTAGTACGGAACATGATGGTATTGGCCTCCGTGGCATAGTGGTTCAGGTAGTTTTTCTCCGGGAACTCCGGTTTTTGTCCACCTCTGATTAACGATCGACTCGATATGAGTGAAATAATCTTGAAAGGGATTTAAGAAACCAAAACACAATAAAAAACAAAACAAACAACAACAACAAAAAAAAAAAATATAGCTACTGTTATATCAGGATATATAAAGTCATTCTTAAATTCAATTTTGTGAAAAACAAAGTTTGATACAAATAAATTATCACGAGATATTATCTTAAGTTGAACTGGGAAAGAAAAAAAAGGACAAGGACAAGCTGCATCTCAATCTAGCCAGCGCACCCGCTTTGTCTGTTCAAAACACCCGTTCATCACGAAAACACGCCTATATAATTTTGATCCCCTCGAACCTCATATTTATATAGAAAAACTGGGGTTTACAGGGTAAGCCTTATTTTTCTTATTTCTGCACTAAAATATAGATTGTGGGTACTGGTAAGAAACACCTCGATGAGGCGGTTCTAACGAGTACACAGAATCAGTATATTGACCAGAAATAAGAACAATATCACAATTTTTCATCTAAAAATCCCGTGCATTTTTTTAGGCGGTAAAATTTACAATGCATTTGTACAGGCGTGTTTTCGTAATGCGATCATTTATTAGGCATACGTTATACTAAGTAAGAAGAACCTTTGCAGTCCATCTAATATCTTGGCCCATTACCTGGCTTAAGTAAACACGTGTACATTTCAAAAATCTTCGTTGTACAGAAGCATAATGACTTTCTTCGTTCGGAAAGATGAAGAACATCAAAAACAGAATTAAACAAGCAAATTCTATAGGGAATGTATGTCCCCCGCCTAATTTTTTTATCTGTGATGTTAAAATGAGTAAATAACCCAGACCGCAATCGGTATCATCTGAAACCTGCAAACAAGAGGTCCATAATCGACCATAATTCAAACACCTCTAAAGTTTCTGAAGAATTGGTAATATGTTGGAGGAGCTGCGCTCACAAGGTACCTACAACATATACTGATGCATGAAAAAGTCTTAGTTAAAAGTGTGAAAAAGTGAAAAACAGACATTTCAAAATTCTGTAAGAAGCACATGCATACTATTATCTTCAGACAATGAATAAATAACTTGTGAAGTTTTTGAAGTATCGGTGTAAAGCTGTAAGTGGAGTTGCGCTCACAAGGTTGCTACTAAGAATTCGGAACCTTGCAAAAAAAATCTAAGTTAAAATGTGAATAAAAACCCTGAAAAATCATTTGAGGATTCTGCAAAAAAAGCATATGCACATTTTCAGATCATAATCAAGACACCTGTAAAATTTAAAAAAAAATGATCCGTTTAAAACTGTAGGTGGAGTTGCGCTCACAATGTACCTACTGCATATTCGGAATCATGCAAAAACGTCAAAGTTAAAATGTGAAAAAAGTGAAACATGAGAAATGATTAGGATCAGCCTGTATAGATATATATCCTAAAAGGTGCTGCTAGACACACGATGGACGATGGCAGAAACGGTCTCATTTTAGTTTTTATCCCTAACCAACTAAGTTTAATGAAGATCAGATCAAATTGAACGGATCTCCATTGTCTAGTGGGTAAGAGAGCTGACTCCTAACCATTAGGTCTTTCACCGCTTTGGGTCCGAGCCTGGCTCCGGTCACATGGGAGACGCCAAGTTCTGCAACGGAAGGTCAGATGGTTTTTCTCCGGGTACTCCTCTGATTAACGATCAGTTCGATTTAGCTGAAATAATCTTGAAAGAGCTGTAAAACCAAAGTTCAACTGAGGAAGTTCCGCCGATCATAACTAAAGGACTTCGGCTGCTGATAAGGTCAAAATAGTGGACATAACTCTATGAGGAATGGGTTAACCTCGCAAGAAATCACACTGACCCCTGCTTTTATCCCGACCTACTCATATGCATGTTCCAGGAAGATCCGATCAAAACTGAAGGGTTTGTGGTTATGACAATTTCCCTCTGTTTTTCTAGTACCTTTGTCCTATCCTTATCTGCCTGCTCTGCCTTAAATGTCAAAAACAAACATTTTCATCAATCCAAGGAACATAAATCTATGATAGATAGGCCGACCTCGTCAGTTTTCCAACTCATCCGAACTTTTATCCCAAACCTGCTAACATGCGCGTTTCAGGAAGATCCTATCAAAACTAAAGACAAGATCAAAAATAGACATTTTCGAATTAACTCCATGAATAATAGGCAGACCTCGCCAATTTTCAAACTCATCCAAGCTGTTAGCTCCGGCCTAATTATATGTATGTTTCAGGCAGTCTTGATTAAACTAAAGGACTTAGGTTGTTGACAAGATCTAAAATAGACATCTTCAGCAAACGAGGGGACATAACTCTATGGGGACATAACTCTATGGGGAATAAGTCGATGTCGCACGTTTTCGAACTTGTCCCGACTTTATTACCGGCCTACTTATACGTAAATTTCAAGAAACTCCGATTCAAACTTAAGGACTTACATGGTGCTGGCAATGTCAATAATTGACATTTTCATCAATCAAAGGAACATAACTCTATGATAGATAGGCAGACCGAACTCATCCAAGCTTTTATTGCAAACCAGCCTGCTTACATCTACAATTAACTTACACGTACATGTATATTCCAGGAATATCCTACCAAAAAGTAAGTATGCTGCCGGCAAGCTCCAAAACAGGCCTAACAAGGGGACTATGATTAATAGGCCGATTAAGCTGTGTGATTAATTGGCCGACATTTCCAGATTTCAAACTTATCCCCGGCCTACTTGTATGCAGGTTTCAGGAAGATCCAATCAAAGCTTAAGGCCATCCTTTCAAATGTTTGCTGTGCTCCTACCCATCATATGTGAGGTGGGTAGGAAGGTAGGTCTGTTTTTATAGATCTGAAAAGATATTTGACCCTTAAAGCACCATACAACAACCGGAAACATAAACAACAAGAATGCCATCTTCTTGAAATTTGGCTTAGTGTGTTAAATTTGAGTTTAATCAGGATTTAAAAAAAAAAAAAAAATCTTTTCCTCAGAATGGTTATAAAATTTTTTGGGTAGGGGAAATCTGTGTGGGTAGGTAGGAGCACAGCAAACCAAGAATTTTTTAAGGATGGCCTAAGGACAGGTATGAAACAGGCATTTCCATCGATCAAAGGTACACCATAAACGAATGACTAATCAGAATGTTCAGCATTCACCATAGTTGCATTATCTTCTGGGTTCCAGCTTGCACATTGTCAATATTGGAAAAACATGTAACCAGACCCCCCTAACCTTTTAAGGTCAGGGGGGTCTGGTTACCTGTTTTCCAACACTGATAATCTTCAGACTAGGAACCAGCAGATAATGCAAATAAGGTGAATATGTGTAAAGGACTGAAGGAGCGAGCTGTGGTGATGACAAGTATTTTACGACTGTAAGTCTACGGTAGCTTTCGGTTGTCATAGCAAACCAAGTTTTTATTCAATATCCATAAAAAGCTTATGTCATCAATTCCCAATCAGAGGAATGCTACAGGTGAGAAACGGTTGAGGTCAGTTTTCTTCGGTTCAGTGGACCTAAAAGCAAACACGGCATTTCCTCTTACAGAATCTTGTCAGCAGGAGAAATTGACGTTTAAAGGATTCTCTTAGGTAAAACACGTGAATGTAATACTGCATTTCAACCATATTAGAAAAGCATAGAATAGAAAAGAAAATGAATCAATCAAGTCACAACGCATTTACAGTTACGTAAATTTACGTTTAAAAAGTTTATTTAATCGTTGGCACATATTGTTCATCGTCACAGTGGTGACTTACTTGAGCCATGTTCTTGTTGTCCGACGATGGAATCATTTCCAGACTGCCTATTCTTTCTTCCTCCTTTGCCCTGTCTCTCCCGGATGGCACATAACCATCACCATTTTCAGGCAAAAATAATTCTTTAACCGTCGTTTCTTCTTCTGGTGCCTCTACAAAATAATGTCATGAGAGAAAAGAACTGTCTGCCATGAGGCTAGAATATGTGCACACAAAAAAGTGCACAACTAACAGTACAATTAACGTAAAAGGAGCTATAAAAATAGCGACTGCCTTGGGACTATCAGCAGTAAAACTACTGGGGGCTTAAAAGGGGAACGGATATATTTTAAGAGAAGGCAGCTCCTGCAAAAAATGTTTTTGTCTCCCACTTCAATGAGCAAAATATTTCCTCTAAGGGTAGAACCCTTCTTCAGTGGGACGGAGATTTTAGAAAAACGTAAGTTCTCTCTCTTTGAAAAAAAAAAGCGGCGAAAAAATCTGCCAGGTGTAACCATTCCCCTGGAGAAAATCACAACAACCGCCCTAAATTCCAATAATAACAGACTGACCTCCATGGGAGAATCTTTAACAGCGAGTCATTACAGCAACATGCATAACAACCTGCTATGTATGAATTAACCCTTGTCCTGCTGAATATTCATATATGCCACACCCACTACCGATTATCAACCAATCAGATTGCCTGTAGCAAATTATTGCAACAAATTCAATCTGAATGGCAAACAATGTAGATCCTGATCAGATGGCTTCGTCAGAAGCCATCTGATCTGGATCTATATTGTTTCAAAGATAAGGCATATCCGGGATTAGCAGGACAAGGGTTAAGATATTTATGAATCTTGACTGAAGGATCAACAATAATCTGGCATCACAGCAGAAGAAAGCCACCAATAGTTTTGTTTGTTTATTTGTTAAACTCCCCCGTCAAAACACCAATCAGGTCTTTTCCAATTTTGTGAGACTTTTACCAGACATTATCATGGAATGAAATCTCAAACCCTACCGCCCAATGTAACTGTAAGTACAACTTTGGATCCTCTAAGCTGTTTACCAGTACTCTTAAAGTTCTTAGGGTCTCAGCTCTGCGCGGAAGCACGCTGCAGCCCAATCTATTTCTCAAAGTCCGCCCATGCCTCGATGGGCGGGGCGCCCCAAATAGTAACAGCGTTATTTTCATGATAAGGGTCATTTACTTACTTGAAACAAAGATGCACATCACGAAAACACTTTTATATAACTTTGACTCCCTTGAGCCCATCTTTTATAAAGTACAAGAGGGCCCAGGAGCCCTGATTCGCTCACCGGAATGCCATTGTCTCTAGTGCATTCTACTTTTAGCTCTGGTGGCCATCTTGGTCATCAGAGCGGAACGATCTTAGCTATTTTGATAGGGTGTCACCTAGGCAACATTCCATTGAAGTTTAAATCAAATTGACCCAAGAGTTTACACAGAGTTCGCATTTGAAGCAAATTTACAATGTTTTTTTTTTCTATTTTTAGCCCTGGCGGCCATACTGTTCATCGGAGCAAGACCATTTTAGCTATTTTGGTAGAGAGGCATCTAAGCAACATTCCTATGAAGTTTGAAAGTAATTGGCCCCAGGGTATAGGAGGAGTTGTCGTTTGAAATGTTTTTTTAGCCCTGGTGGCCATCTTGTTCATCAGAGCGAAATGATTTTAACTATTTTGTTAGGGAGTCACCTGGGCAACATTCTTGTGAAATTTAAATCAAAGTGGCCTTAGAGTTCAGGAGAAGTTTGCGTTTGAAGCAAATTCTATTTTTAGCTCTGGTGGTCATTTTGTTCATCGGAGCAAAATCATTTTAGCTAATATGGTAGAGGGTCATCAAAGCAACATTCCGCAACATGAAGCTTGAATGAAATAGGCCCAAGGGTACAGGAGGAGTTGTTGTTCAAAGATTTTTTCTATTTTTAGCTCTGGCAGTTATCTTGTTTGTCAGAGTGGAAAGAATTTAGCTATTGTGGTAGACAGTCACATAAGTAACATTCCTTTGAAGTTTGAATTAAATTGGCCCAAGTGTTTAGGAAGAGTTCATGTTTGACGCATATGTACAATGTTTTCTATTTTAAGCTATGACGGCTATTTTGCTCATCAGAGCGAAATCATTTAAGCTGTTTGGTAGAGGGTCATCTAAGCAACATTCCTATGAAGTTTGAATGAAACTGGCCCAAGGGTACAGGAGGAGTTGTCGTTTGAAGATGTATTCTATTTTTAGCTCTAGTGGCCATCTTGTTAGTCAAAACAAAACGAGTTTAGCTATTTTGGTAGGGAGTTACCTACAAACTGTTCATGTGAAGTTTGAATCGAATTGGCCCGAGGGGTAAGGAGGAGCTGGCGTATAAAGCAACTTTACAACGTTTTTCTATTTTTTAGCTACGGTGGCCATTTTGCTCATCAGAGCAGAACCGTTTCAGTTACTGTGGTAGAGGGTCATCTCAGCCACAGTCCTTTGAAGTTTGAATGAAATTTGCCCAAGGGTACAGGAGGAGTTGTCGTTTAAAGATTTTTTTTTCTATTTTGAGCAGATTTTTTTTCTATTTTTAGCTCTGGTGGCCATCTTGTTCGCCGAATTAAACAATTTTAGCTATTTTGGTAGGGAGTTACCTAACTAACATTACTGTGAAGTTTGAATCAAATTGACCCAAGGGTTGAGGGGGAGTTCGCGTTTTGGCGCAAATTTACAATTTTTTTTTCTTTTTTAGCGTTGGCGGCTATTTCGCTCAGCAGCTCATTAGAGCGAAAACGTTTAAGCTCGTTTGGTAGTGGGTCATCTAAGCAACATTCCAATGAAGATTGAATGTAATTGGCCCAAGGGTAAAGGAGGAGTAGTCATTTGAAGAATGTTTCCATTTTTAGCGCTGGCGGCCATCTTGTTAGTCAGAGCGGAACGATTTGAGCTAGTTTTATAGGGCGTCACCTACATAACATTCCTGTGAAGCTTGAATCAAATTTGCCCATGGGTTAGGGAGGAGTTCGTGTTTGAAGCAAATTTACGATGTTTTTTTTTCTATTTTTAGCTATGGCGGCCGTTTAGCTCACCAGAGCAATACCGTTCTTGCTATTTTAGTAGAGGGTCACCTAAGCAACATTCCTGTGAAGTTTGAATTAATTTGGCCTAAGGGTACAGGAGGAGTTATCGTTCAAAGAATTTTCTATTTTCAACTCTGGCGGCCATTTTGATCACCGGAGCGCAACTGTTTTAGCTATTTTGGTAGAGTGTCACCTAAGTAACATTCCTATAAAGTTTGAATCAAATTGGCCTAAAGGTACAGGAAAAGTTGTCGTTTAAAGAGTTTTCTATTTTTAGCTCTGGCGGCCAACTTGCAAATGGCTCAAGGGTTAAGGAGGAGTTAGCATTTAAAGCAAATTGTTGGCGCCGCACGGCGCACGACACATGACGCACGACGGACATTGACCGATCACAATAGCTCACAATTAGCATTTCGTGCTCAGGTGAGCGAAAAACTGGGGTTTACAGGGATAAAGTTACCTTCTTGTAAGTCTCTGTCCCTGCCGACAAGTCTACAAACAAACAGTTTCACCTCATTTTTCTTTACGAAAACACCTATGGCAATAATAATAAGAACCAGTACTCCAGTGGGTGAGCCGATGATAACTGCTAGTTTGTGATTTGAACCAGTGGAAGCCACATGAGAATTGTCTTTGCTATCTGAAAGAAGAATGCAAATGAAATTGGTCAAATGATAGAGTAATCAGTTTCTTTAAATTTCCACAAAACGGACCAACGTTCATATAAGCCTCCATTATATGCAGCTATATCTCGATTAGCAGAAATTTACAGGAGTACAAGCGTTTCGTTGCCGTCTTTTCTATTTTACCAAATCCTATCCATCTATGAATTTCTACATGCACTGTTTTAACTTGCTTATATTTTTAAATATGAATAAATATTATTTACCGGTAAATAACCAGAGGACTAATGGTCCCGTAAATGGTCAGCTGACACCTAGAGCTGGTATACCTAATGCCATAGGGACACTGTGTAACATATCATGATATGTTTCTCTTCTAATTAATTTCAGGGCCATTTCATGTTTGCTTAAATTTGTTTTTCCAATCGCCAGGTTATCTAACCACTATCTGTGGTCTCTTTGAGCCTTTTGTATGTTGGAATATTTGGACAGCTGGAAGCATGGCACCAAATATAAAGCGAGGGCTCCTTTGTGCAAGCAGCATCGCCACATCAGTTAACATCAGATTACATCCATGTTAGATCTTTAGGCTCTTTGGTAAACATAAATTGGCTTTTACCATTCTAAAATATTCTAAAATTAAAAAAAAAAGGAAATTATTTGAAAGTTTAGTGTCAGAAATGGTATAAAGAAGATTAAGTGATTTTTTTTCTAATATTGTAACTGATTAAAGAAAATTAATATTATGTCATACAAGAAACAAAAGTGAACTTTGATATTTATTGAGTTATTTCCCCGCAAAGAAGAAAAGAAGTTACAGTATTGTTACAAAAGGTATCACATGGTGGAGAGTCTAAATTCAAACTGAACAGTAAAATAAAAAGTAAAATGGGGTCATTTTCGGGCCACCATTTCCAGTAATCAGGGAGACAGGTTTTACTTATACTTTACCAATGTATTGAAAACTCAGACGACTGGATAATTATTTGAATGCCAACAGACACCAACATGAACGCTAGAATTCATTTGCGTAAATTTCATGGCTAACCAACAGAGAATTTAAAAAGGTTTATACATATTGTGTTTTGTTACAGGATTTTTGACAGAGACAATAGAAATGTTGCCGCATTCCAATTACACATAGAATGACCGGCTGCTGCCTGGAGGACGACGACAAATCATCTTGGGAGGCACTCTATGATGCCTTCCAACAAAAATTCTTGCCTACAGACAACAGACCAGTGCTTCTGGTAGAGACAGAACACTTCCAAAATTTGTGTTTATTACCTGATTAGCAGACAGAGGAGTATTTCAACACAGTTATAGAGAAGGGTGTGAAACGTCCAAACTCACCACAGTAAACTTTTAAAATCCAAACAGGGACTTACACCCCTGCTTGCATTTTTTGTTCGAGCTGGTAATCCGCCTGATGTGCATGCAGCCCTGAAGTCAGCGAAGATGGGCGAAACATATGACTATCGTTATGATGGACCAAACCAACTGGGAGAGTGGCAGCCGCTCGTTCTCGGGAGACGTATACGGGAAGTGACAAATTACTAGCGTTAGAGAACACTGTAATAGATTTATCCCAAACAATGGACAGCTTTGAGAGTAATTTCAGTGCAAATCGGGATACAAACACTTCCGATAGTGCTCAAAGACACAGTTCGTGTGTGTTTTTCTTGTTCGGCCCCTGGACACATTAAGCGGAGCTGCAATCTTGTATCCGGATCGCTGGACCCGAATGCAGATTGCCAGCTCTGCTCTGAACGTGGGCATGGGGCTAACCAATGCATGCAGACGGTTTGTCTACAATCAAAATCCGGGAAACTTGAATAGAGCGTGGTCCCTTTGGAGGAAAGAATTAGACACTAATCGCGTAAGTTCTAAAATAGAAAAACAGAGAAGTGCCATTTATATGTCAATGACAATGCCTGTGGGAAGAATTATGATGATACAGATTCTATGTATTTACAGGTAAATTTTTCATCTTCACATGTTTTTGCATTGCTTGACACGGGCAGTTCTATTAATTTGATGTATCAGCAGTTATTTGATACCATTCTATATACGTGTAAATATAAACTATAAATATATGAATATAAATTCAGTGTAGTTAATGTATTACATTGGCAAACGATCAAGAAATTAGCATTAATTGCTTTGCAACTGTTTCAGGTGTAGTCAGTGGTCAGCCGCAAGCATTAAATGTCTATGGTTTGATACCATACCGAACTTTTTCCTTCATAGGCGGCGATCGGAATAAGTCGTGAATTTCCGTTAAAACCTGTCTGGGCGATTATTCGAGTTATCTCCCTGTACACCACTGGGATCAAGGTACAGAATATCCAATATTTTTTCTCGAGTCGCTGACCTCAGGGAATCATTAATCATACATCTGCAGATATGACACTTTGCTTAAAAGATCTACCTGTAGGTATTCAAAGGAGCTCAAATTAAGGCTATCTAAATGTGAAAAAGAACTTCTTGAAGTAACAACCATGCCTTTTCATTTCGAGGCATCTAGTATGTACGAACATATTTAACATATTGAAGAGCTACATTATGTAGAATTGCTTAAAAATAATAATAATAATTATTACAATTATCAATATTATTATTATGAGTAGTAGTAGTAGTAAAAGGGTTTTTTGTTGTTGTTGTTGTTTTATTTTTGTTTTTTGACACGTGGGATAGTGGGTCTATATGTTCAGCTGCCTGTGTCATGAACATCCTTGTTAATTGGTAAGTTCGGAGTTTACAAGAGTATATATTATATTCCTTTTTTTCTTGCTCAAAAACATAGCTTGGGTACTGGTAAGACCGTCCGAATCAAGGTGTTGCAAAGAACACCAATAATCTATTTTGTGCCCTAAATTCCCACTTTATGTAGAAAAATATTGGAAACTATTGCATCACATTGGTGTGGCTAATCACACGTGTACTGTTCGATAATTAAGGACATCATAATGTATTTCTTAATCTGGCCGGTTATTACCACCATTATATATTAGCGCAGTCTCTTGTCCAGTGATATTAAATAAGGATTAAGGTCAAATATGATACGTGAAATCTCTTGACTCCGATCTTTTTATGCATTTATTTTATCTATTTATTTAAATAAATAACGCCATGAAAAATATTGTTAGCCAATCACGAAAACACGCCTATAAGACTCGATCAAGATCAAGTCAGATTTTGTTTGTGTGTTTGATTTGAGGTTTAACGCCCCCGTCAACACTGTAAAGGTTCATTTTGGAGACGTTGCTTCCAATTTTGTGAAACTTTTACCCGACATTGAGATGAAATGACATCTCAAGCCCTGTCGCCCAATGAAATCAATATGGTTTATTAGCATCCGCCTCGCACCGCGGTTCCTGACAGGCTTAGATCCTCTAAGCGGTTTCCCAGTACTATTGTGCGGACCGGATTCAGCCCTGCGTGGAAGCATCATGCAGCCCATATATTTCTTCAAGCCCATATGGGCGGGGGCCGAGATGAACTCAGATGAGAGAGTTCTTACATTAAAACCAATTTTGTTCCATTACGAAAACACGCCTATACATATACATTGTAAATTTTACCACCAAAAAATGAAAATTTTCAGATGAAAAAGTTTGATATTTTTCTCATTTCTGCTCAAGACCTAGATTGTGGATACTCGTTAGAACCGCCTCACCGAGGCGGTTCTTCACCGAGGCGGTTCTAACGAATATCCACAATCTATGTTTTTAAGAAGAAATAAGAAATAGTGTATACCCCTGCAAACTCAAGTTTTACTATTACTATGAAAATGGGGTTATAGGGGGTCAAATTTTCGTGATGGTCGCCCGCAGTTATAATTGACACCTTAAGAGTTAACATTACACCAATATACAGTATATTGTATAAGATATTTCCTGAATAATTAAAAGGACGCCATAAAAAGTAACATGATAAGTAAACACATTTTGAAAAATGTTGTCTGCCCAAGTCATGATTGACACTTTAAGAGTTAACACTGCACTGATATACAGTATATTGTATAAGATATTCCCCGAATAATTGAAAGGACGCCATAAAAGTAACATAATGTGTAAACACAGATAAGCCTATTTATTTAATTATGTATTTATTTATTTATTATAAAAGACATTTCACTCATATTTGAATCGGCTGTAATGTTTGTCCTAAACAATTTTAACACAATTTCGAAAATGTTGTTTGTCGAGCTATGGTTGACACTTTAAGAATTCAAGAAAGATATAAAAAGTACCTTAAAAGTCACTCACAGAAGGTATTTATTAAAATGAGGCATGCAATTACTATGTGAATGGGCTGCAATTGTTTTATGATCACATCACAAAAACACCCCATATTACCCACTTTTATGTAGTAAAATGTGGATCATTATTTTTCTTATTTCTGCTAAAACGAGTTCCATCAATTTATGTTTCGAGAAGAAATACGAAAAGTAGCATTTTCTTTATATGAATACTTTCGTTTTTTTGGTGGTAAAATTTTCAATATTTTCAAATAGACGTGTTTTCGAAATAAATCGACTCAAAACCTGGAAAATGTCATCTGCACTAGTTATGATTTACACTTTAAGAGTAAACAAAACTGTACATAAATCCAGACACCACAAAAAATTTCTATCAAATCTATCACAAAAAGTGAACAAAGGTGAGAGTGTTACTTTATTTATTTATTTATTTAATGAAATTGTTATCTTCAAGATTATGATTGGCACTTTAAGGGTAACACATGATTGACACTTTAAAGATTAACACATAGTGGGGGACGACGGGCACGCGCCAACTCATTGTTAAATTAAAGCACGTTTGTTTACTTCGTCATCACGATAACACACCTATATAATTCTGACCCACGTGTACCCCAATTTTATATAGTAAAACTGGGGTTTATAGGGGTATACATTATTTATCTGACTGTTACTCTAAAACCTCAAATCAAACAAGCAAAAGAAATGCCTTTATTAACCTTTAAACAAGACATACCTTTGATATGCGGAAAATAGTGGAAAATTCGGACAGAGGAACTTTAAACCGGTTTCTACTAAAGTAGATTCTTTCATCTCTGAATTATTATAACAGTTATTTGTATCACCTTATATTGCCATTATGCATGATGGATTGAGAGAATAAAATATTTGATTGATTGATCCATCTCTCATCACAAAACACACCTATATTATTATGACTCCTTAAACCCCACTTTAATACAGTGAAACTAGGGTTTACAGTGTTATACATTATTTTTTGATCAAAACAAAGATTGTGGATACTCGTTAGAACTGCCTTACCGGGGCGGTTCTGACGAGTTCCTATAATCTATTTTTGGAACAGAAGTATGAAAAATAGCAGTATTTTCTATCTAAACATTTTTATTTTTTTTTTTTTGGTGGTAAAATTTATCAGTATAGGATAGGCGTAATTTCGTAATGTGATTGAGACAATTCCATTTTTATTGACGGTGGTTTAGTCAAAGTCATCAACAGAATGGCAAACAGTGTAGAGCTGGATAGAAGACGGCTCATCCTGAGCAGACGAACCATGATCTACACTGTGCGGACAGGCAGAGTTGAATATCATTAACAGAAATTAACAGAATAGCAAACAGTGTAGATCCAGATTAGGCGCATCAGCTGGATCTGCATTGTTTGCATAGAAATTTGCACTGGTGTGTATGGCGATAATAGTTAAAATATCATACACAGCCTCATCTGGATCTACACTGTAAAGTGTACACTGTTCCAATAAGTGAAAATATAAAATCATTCAGGATGGCAAACAGTGTAGATCCAGATGAGACGCTTCGTCTGGATATACAACAATGAACAGAAATTTTACTTACACAGTTTATAAAGTATCGGGTTGCAAATTCAATCATTAACAGTAGAGATCCATCGCGAGCATCCTCATCCGTACCTACTACAATGCTTGCAGATATGTCATTACCCAGCGGACCGGTATGGTTGACATTACAGGACTTTGGACACATCCCTGAGACCGAACCCCAAGAACACCCACTAAATCATCAGTGACCACCCCCCCCCCCCAAGAAAAAAAAAAAAAAAAAAAAAAAAAAAAAAACACGCCTGTTCAAATACATTGTATAAAAATGAACAATCTTAGATGAATAACTGAGATATTTTTCTTAGTTCTGCACAAAACATAAATTGTTGGTGCCCGTTTGAACCCCCTCGACGATGCGAATGTGCACTGTACTGGTTAACCGCTTACGTATAAGCTTGCTCAGGAAAAGTGTGGACAGGTAAACCGACCGGCTCAAAACTGACCTAAATAGTGTTGACTGGGCCGTTAAACTCCAATACAAACAAACAAAATCAATCACTGGCTTGAGACTGCTAATTAACTTTTCATGGTGGTTTCAATCGGCATTTAATCGCCATTTCACAGTGAATGATTTCGACAATGTTTGTCCTTTTGACATATTTGCCGCCCATTCATAATGAATGAAAACATACAAAAGTGAGACAAAATTATAATAAAATAAAATAAAGAAATCCGAGGAATATAATCACTGTGTCAAGTATATTATCCGTATGTTGTTTATTACTAGTAATTACAAAATTAATACAAATAAAAAGCTTTACAGATTTGATACGATTTCTGGTACATATAATGTGGACTTAGCGATTTTTGCATCATGAACTGCAGTACTGAAAAACAGCTTATAAACGATTTTTAAGCTCTCGGGGAAGCAATTTATCATTTTTCAATAGAAATAAACTTTATATCATAATAAACTTTGAACAACAGTCTAACAGTATATAACAGTGACTTAATTCCAAACAAATCATTTCTATTTAATATTGGCAACCAAACATGGAAATCTGCACGTTTTTCTAAAAAATACATTGACATCTATGGAGCATATAGGCATGTTATTAAATTGCAGATGGAAGCAATAAGAATTAATTAATCATCACTTTGAAATGCACCAAATAAAAACTGAATAATTTTCCTACATCAGGATAACAGTGACTTTTTTCTAGCGTTAAGGATAAATAAGATACGAGGAGTTAATATTTTTTTCCTTCATAATTTTAATATGAAAAACCTTCAAAATAGACAGGTAACTTCAACTGCCGAGTTCCTACGGAAATCGATATTCAACTCGGTAATTTCCGGCGAATGAAGGAAAAAGTTCAACATGTCTTATTTTGGGAAGAGTACTTGCGCTCGCATGGTGTTACCTTGAATTTTCATAATATGTCTGCACATTCCAGCAGTTAAGATCACTGTACAGCCAAATTCTGAAATGCTTGTATGGGACATAATTCCAAAATATTTACACATTGGTCTTCAAGGTATTTGTACTGGCAATGTCCATGTTTCTAAAGAGTTTATTTGTAGCTAGCCAGGTCAGTATCGGTTATTTCATCAGATAATATGGTTCCGCTTATTATCTTTAACATGTTCTATAAAAGGGTTATCCTTTGGAAGCAAAGAATACACCACAGAACTGGAAAATTCCACTAGTTAGACTGTGGCTATACATCAAAAGAAACCGCTGGGGTCATTACAGGTGACGGAAAATACATTGGACAGCTGTGGTGCAGTGGTAAAGCATCGGATTTGAGATCGAGAGGTAGCCGGTTCGATCCCCGCAAGCGCCAAGTGTTGTTTTCTTGAGCAAGTGACTTTATCCACATTGCTTAGGAAAAGAGGGCCACATGGAAGACAAGCACTCGCACTTAATGTGTTACCATCTATACATGAGGCCGATTATTATTATTGTTATTATTATTATTATTCATTGTAACGTAAATTGATCAGTTAGGTCAAGAATGCTCATCAGAACAGCACGAAAATAGAACCTGTAACTTCAGTTGACTAGCAAACAAGTTCCCTTTTTATATGTAAATGCCGAATGGAAATGTTTATGAAACTACTGATAGCATTATGGACAGGGAGATATTAAATCTTATTTTCATCACAATACAACTGCTTCGCCGTTGTCCTCTGATGAGAAGAGTAGGCTGGATTTTTTAGTTGGTAAAAATGATTGATTTTTATCCCCCGACCGAATAGGTTCGGGGGATATAGCGATCAGCCTGGCGTCCGTCCGTCCGTCTGTCCGTCCGTCCGTCCGTCCGTCCGTAGACGCAACCTTATGATGGCCATAACTCCTATACCCTTTGAGATTCATTGATAGTTCTTGGCACAATTGTTCACAAGGCTGACACGGCGTGTCATGCGCAAGAACCAGAACTCTGGATGCCATACTTTTTTAGTTATCTCCCCTTTTAATAAAATAGAATGACTACTTTGTGATGGCCATAACTCAAATACCCTTTGAGATATATTGATGGTACCTTGCACAGTTGTTCACAGGGCTGAGACAGCGTGTCATGCACAAGAACCACAACTCTGGCTGCCATGGTTTTTGAGTTATCTCCCCTTCCAATGAAATAGAGTGACTACCTTGTGATGGCCATAACTCCAATACCCTTTAAGATATATTGATGATACCTGGCACAGTTGTTCACAAGGCTGAGACGGTGTGTCATGTACAAAAACCACAACTCTGGGTGCCATGGTTTTTGAGTTATCTCCCCTTCCAATAATATTGAATCACTACCTTGTGATGGCCACATCTCCAATACTCTTGGAGATATATTGATGGTACTTTGTACAGTTGTACATGAGGTTAAGCAGGTGTGTCACGTGCAAGAACCACAACTCTGGATGCCCTGGTTTTTTAATTATCTCCCCTGACAATATAAACTTTTGATGGCCATAACTCCCATACCCTTTGAGATATATTGATGGTACTTGGCACAATTGTATACAAGGTTGAGACGGCGCTTCATGCATAAGAACCACAATTCTGGGTGCTATGATAAAAATTTGAGTTATCTATCCTTCCAATATAACAGTATGACCAGCTTGTGATCTCCAACACTCTTTGAGACATATTGATGGTATTTTGTACAGAAATGCATGAGCTTAAGCAGGCATGTCATGCGCAAGAACCACAGTTCTGAGTACCCTGGTTTTTTAGTTATCTTCCCTAACAGTATAATTTTGTGATGGCCATAACTGCAATACTTTTGTGATATATTGCTGGTTTAATTCTGGTGCACTTTCTATTGGTGAACAATCTTCTGAAGGCCATATTGGCTTTTGGTCGGGGGATTTGCCATCTCTTCCGATGGCTATTTTTTACTGAAGAAAATCCAACCGTGGGTCTGACATCAGTAGTCGAACAACAGCTTCATTTAAATCCTAATGTAGACTCTAAACCTCAAAAGCCTTTCAAATTATTACCGAAAAACGGGAAGTTTTACGCCAACAGCTTTATGAGTACTTACACCTGTAAAAAGGAAGACATTCACATCTCCAGCCTTAATTGTTTTGTTTCCAAGCGCAGCAGGCCGAAACCGGGACTCGAACCGGGATCTAAAGAATTTAGTTTATCAATGTACCGCATCTGTGTTGATTTCCGATACTTGAATTCGCAATGTCAGGATTTTCGATACGCTATACCTGACCGAGCCTTTTACATAAAGAACATCCAATTTTATTTATTCAATTTACCAAAACTCTGTATTTTTCCAACTAATTACTTTTTGTGACGTGGTAAAGTACACCGGGTTCAATACATGTTTCGGTACTTTCAAATTCCTAAGGTTCCATCAAATGCTCAAATCAAGTCCCAAAAGTGTTCAGTTTTTTAATGGACAAAATTCTAACAGGGTTGTCTTCCCGGTCTACTTTGTGATATGTTGATGAAGTGCTGATATTCTCTGAAATTTATGAACAACACTTGTCTGATTTGCAAGTGGTATTTTACCGATTCCGTGCAGCGGGATTTGAAACTTTCTCCCGCATAATGTAGATTTGCACAGAATCGTTGTGTTTTTCTAGGACATGAAATTCAGCCAACCCTCGGATCGCTTGAATGCCGTCTCTGATTATCCTGCCCCAAGAACTACAAAACAGTTTAAGCATTATCATAGGCATATCAATTGGTTTGTTGGGCAACTTTAAAGAAACTTTTGATATTCTTAGTATTCAGCAGGGTGAAAGCAGACACTAAGAAGACTATTGAATTGAAAACCGCATGAAAAAAGTCCCATTCGTTCTAAAGTTATGCTCATTTATATCTGATACATACCTGTTCTCCCTTGAATTTGCTTTGATTTAGTCCCATAATCCAATATTCTGTGACGTCATAGTGGACTTAAAGTTTTTAAATATATTTTTTAACTATCATATCTTCCATTTTACAGTTGCCTGATACCTGTTTTCTCACGCCCTTTTATTATATATATATATTGTTTATAATTTAGGATGTAAATGAGAAATTTTATTTCGAAATCCAAACTTAAGTTTTTATTTGAAATATTTCTTTAAAATATTTAAAACTACCAATTGTAAACAGATTTGTGAGTTCTGTATGTTGTTTTACCTAATTACTGACACAGAGGCTGGAAATTTAATACTTTTAATAAGCCATTTAAAGTTTAGGCTTGTGATTGAAAATGTGAGAAAACTGGTTGAGAACAGTTTCACTAATTCAAATAGGAGAGTAAACAGTTCCTGAGGGATATCAAAACACAATATATTTCACATTTAAAAAGGTTAAAAAAATTAATGTGCATCTATGACATCACCATTACCTCATGGATATAACGAGGCAGTTTGAAGGTGTTCTTTTTTTGTGAACTATTTCACAAATCAAATTGTGATATCTCTGCGGCTAATAAAGGTAATTTGATCTGGTTTTCGCCCTTTGATTCCTTGAAGAAGTGTCCTTTTAGGCTTTTTTGCTAACATCTTATTTTAGCTTACCAACCTTTTATTCTAAAGTTTTAAAATGGAAATTTTTTGAAAGTTTAGTGTTTTGTTTGTTTGATTTGAGGTTTAACGTCTCCGTCAACACTGTAAAGGTCATTTTGGAGACGTTGCTTCCAATTTTGTGGGACTTTTACCCGACAGTGAGATGAAATGACATCTCAAGCCCTGTCGCCCAATGAAACCAATAGGGTTTAAAAGCATGGACGGTCCGCCTCGCACCGCGGTTCCTGGACAGGCTTAGATCCTCTCAGCGGTTTACCAGTACTAGTGTGCGGGCCGGATTCAGCTCTGCGTTGAAGCATCATGCAGCCCATATATTTCTTCAAGCCCCTATGGGCGGGGGCTAGAAAGTTTAGTGTAAGGATCTGTAAAGATGAAGTGAAATCTATAATGTTGTAACTGATTAAAGAAAATTAACATTATGTTATATAAGAAAGTAAAAGTTAACTTAGTTATTTAATCTTCCCAAAAGACGAAAAGAAGTTACAGTATTGTCACAAAGAATTCTAAATCTATCACAAGGGTTCACATTGATTTTGCTCTTCCAGAATGAACAAAAAGTTGATTATATATACAGTTTATATATGTAAAAAGTAAACAACTTTAGCACATGGACTGTTTAATAGTATTTTTATTATTGCCAACCGGTTTCAGATCTACAGGACAATAATGGCGTCAAACTATGCGCTGTTTCTAAGCAACGTCGCTAAGCAAATATGCATACACATGTGTACTCAACCACTGATACTTCGGGTCAGTAGAACGTTCTTGTGGTTAGTAGAGCGGATGGTCCAAAACTTTTTTTTTATTTATTATTCGTGCCATACATCAATTTATACACTGTATACAAATTATAAAAACATATATTAATATTAATGTCTAGCCGTTTTCGACTTATAAGACTCTTGAGTTAAAACTACTTAAAACTTTGTTTAAAAATATCTTCGTTCTATTGAACATTTTCGAAATTGTCACCCCTACATGAAATTGTATGTCTTTTCTTTGCATTAAGAATTTAAGTTTTTCATCAAGGCTAAAAGTTTTAAAATTTGTATCACAGCTTGAGGCTTTATCGAACGAAGATTCTCTTAAGTCTGTATATAAATCACATTCCAACAGAAAATGCGATTCACTTTCAATTGAGTCGGAATGACAAAATTTACAAAGTCTTTGATTTGATCTGTTCTAAAACTTATCTCTTGGATTTTTCTCTCTTTATTTTTGCATTTTATCATACTTGAGCAACACCTTAATCCATAAAATGGTTGTTTCATGTCTGGAAAATCGTTTGAAAACAATGATATTTTACAGATAGGATAAACTTACGTAAAGATAAACAACTTCGATGTAATCTATTTTGACCCCTCTCCATGTTAACAGCGCTGTGCCTTCCAAAATCAAAACAGCCATGCAAATTGCTCATATCCCTCAATTATGCAATCATTCATCTATACGATGATATAGATGTCCTTACCAAAGTATTTTGAGTTCTTGCAATTTCCACCGAAATCTTTCCCATATACAAACAAATCGTCGTATTTCACATCAAAGTATGACCTGTTTCCCGGCTTGCTCCGCAGAATTTCGGTAACCCGCGGTGACAGCTGCCGAGAACTAGTCTACTGTTTCCCAGAGTTCACGGCAATTGTTGTATTAAGCCGGGGAAAAAGGTCGCACTATGATGTGGAAAACGACGATTTGAGAAGGATTTCGTCGGAAATTGCAAGAATTCAAAAGACTTTTGCAAGGATATCCATATCATCGTAAAGGTGAATGATTGCAGAATCCATGGATATGAGTAATTTGAGTTGTTGTTTTGGATTTGGAGGGCGCAGCGCTGTAAACCTGGAGAGGAGTCTAAATTGATCACATCAAAGTTGTTTTTCTTTACGTAATTTTATCCTATCCAATAAATATCATTATTTTCATACGATTTTCTAGACATGCCACAACCAGTTGTATGGATTAAGGTGTTCTTCAAGTATGATAAAATGCAAAAATAAAGAGAAAAAATCCAAGAGATCAGTTTTGGACCATCTGCTCTACTAACCGCAAGAAAGCTCTACTGACCCCAAGTATCTGTGTACCCAACGTGCGTAAATTTTGACACGCCATCATAAAGTGTTTAGATTTGGTGTCAAAACATCAATAAAGTATCGTTCTTTGGCCAGCCTAGCTGAAACATCATGTTTATGAAATTTGTAAAACAGATATATTGAAAACTTAGGTTCCGTTTTACAACAATTGTCTATATGTGCACTTACAGGCATTTGTCTTGTTGATGGATCTCTAATTTGTTGCTCATGCACTGTTTTCTAGCTTTTAATTTGTCACCTGTTTGGCCTGTGTACTATTCATTACACCCGTTACACACCAATACATAAAAAACGTTTTGCACACTACAATTCATAAATCGGCCCCCGCCCATCGGGGCTTGGAGAAATATATGGGCTGCATGATGCTTCCACGCAAAGCTGAATCCGACCCGCACCACGAGTATAGGTAAACCGCTTAGAGGATGTAAGCCTGCCCGGGCAAAGCGGTGCGCACGAGTCGGACCGTCCATGCTTATAAACCTAGTTGGTTTCATTGGACGACAGGGCTTGAGATGTCATTTCATCTCAATGTCGGGTAAAAGTCCCACAAAATTGGAAGCAACGTCTCCAAAATGACCTTTAAAGTGTTGACGGGGACGTTAAACCTCAAATCAAACCAAAACCAAAACAATTCATAAATACAATTTATATACTTATGCAAATTTATTCATTCAAGAAGAGCAAAATCAATATGAACCGGGTCCCTATCTTTAATGCACTCATAATTTCATATAGCCCCAAATTGCGGCCGCGTAGAATCGATTTAAGCATCCCCACCCTATACTAATGCACATTTATTCATTCTAGAAGAGCAAAATCAATATGAACCGTGCCCCTATCTGTCTTTCGGGTTGGTATACACATGTAGTCCCAAGGCTCCATTCTGGGATTGTGGCCGCGTAAAATTGATTTAAGCCCCCACTCCCCGTGAAATTTTTGACTGACCATTCCGAGGCGGTTCTTCTGCCGCGGGTAGTTTTTGTTATGGGTTGTCTTTGAGTGTGTGTATCGCTTATATCTTTTCGGTTTGGATAGCCAATTGACCATTTTGTGGGAAAGTAACGATGGCGTTACGCTTTTCCGTTGGTGTCTCTGATGGGAGCTGTGGGTTAAGTTTTGCCTTTTCAGTCAGCTCTTTGTAATAGACAATGTTAATTTTTTTACAAAACAGTTTTTATTTATTTACATTTTTGTATTATACTAGCGTCCACTTTATCTAACAGGCATGGTTTCTGGTTGCTGGATACAATGAACTGATAAGCACTTATGTCTGCAAAAAGGGAAAAAAAATGTGTTTAATTTATCGACAACCACAAAGACGCTTTCATTTTAATTTCTTTATTTAAGTTTTAAAATATAAGAGGAAAAGACTTACGAAACAATATTGCAATCTTATTTTTTTTTACATATGAATGTAATCAATGCTTTACACAAGGCTTTTGATACATTGCAATCTCTAGCATATATATTTACCCTAACTATTCGGACACAGAATATATTTAACCCGAACAACCAGTATTGAAAAACAGAAGTGGAGGCAATGATCAGGAATCAATTAAACTGCTTATGCAAAAAGAACGTAACAAGTATTAAGTTTTGCATTAGAAACAAAGAATGAAATTCAAGAATCAAGAGAATTCTGGTCCGAACTAACTAGTTTTGTCCATTTAGCCTAATAAACCTGATCAGTGACCTTCGTATTATTTTAGAAATAAAAAAGGGTTAACAAGGAAAAGCGTGATCACAGAACAGCTCACGTAACACTAAAACCGACCGCACATGAGTAAAAAAAGAGCTTAGAGGTTCTAAGCCTGCCCAGGAAATAGGGTGTGAGTCCATTCATATAAACCCTATTGGTTTTATTGGGTGGCAATGCTTGAGATGTGATTTCATCTCAATGTCGGGTAAGAGTCCCACAAAATGTATTCTACCCAAACAGATGCTGTATGATATGGATCTACACTGTTTGTAAAGGTAACCGATTGTATTTATTTATTTATTTTTTTTTTTGCACAAAATCGAAAAAAAGAGTAAAGAAAAGAAATTCGGAGACGGACCGGGTAAAAATAATCCCGTATTTTATGCACGTCCGTTGCGTACATTTGTCAATACCGCTGTGTTAGAAATAAAAAAATGCCTGATTGCCCGACACGGGTTAAAATCGCGCCAGACAAGGTCAATTTCACAGTCGGGTGTCCGAGAGGCAACCGAAAAATATGGGTTTTTGGAAGCGCAGGATGAATAAAACCGTGTCTCGGACGCATTAAAAAGGACCATGGCGTACACTATTTCTTTGAAGTCTATTGTGACAATAAAAATTATCCTGATTACCACCTGCAGCGATAATCAGACGCGTGTCCAGGCTTCAACAATCATAATTAACGCAGGCGGTTTTAATATGTACTGCTGTGTAATCACGCAAGTATTTTCGCTTAGGATATCCATGAACAGAACGGTAAATATGTTCTATAAAAGGGTAAGTTTTGTTTGTTTGTTTGATTTGAGGTTTAACGTCCCCGTCAACACTGTAAAGGTCATTTTGAAGACGTTGCTTCCAATTTTGTGGGACTTGTACCCGACATTGAGATGAAGCCTCGGACCGCGGTTCCTGGACAGGCTTAGATCCTCTAAGCGGTTTACCAGTACTAGTGTGCGGGCCAGATTCAGCTCTGCGTGGAAGCATCATGCAGCCCAATCTATTTCTTCAAGTCCTGAAGGGCGGGTGCCGTTTAGTGTTGTGCAGTGACCATATATTTCTTCAAGCCCCTATGGGCGGGGGCTTCTAAAAGGGTAAGCCTTCACAGATGCGGAGGATGATCGGAGTCTTCACATGCATTGTTTTTGCCGTACTGCGCTGAATTTTTGGCCGTCATTTTGTCCACCCAAGGGCAAACAGAAAATGGAAGGGATCGCGGTTGGGTTCGGTTGGAAATTTATCCCGCCACGTCGAGGAAGGAGGAGAGAGGGGAAAGAAACTAAGCTTACCGTAGCTCAATTAATCAAGTTTAATTGCGTATTATAAAGAAAAAAATTCTACCGACCCTAATTAGTTTTGTAAAAAAAGCCTACCTACCGACCCTATGTCAAATATCCGATGAAACTGGAAACAAAACATGTTTTTTATTTTAAGCCTAAAGGTTATCGTGGTTCAGCGGACACGCAAGAATGAAATTCCAGTGTCAAGCAGTCAGTCACTCATTAGTGACCATCGTATTAATGTCCAAGACCTCTAATGGACTAGATGATCCAAAATGGACATAACGTTAGAGAAACGTGAGTGGGTGAGTGTTTGAGTTTTACGTCCCCCAACAGCTAAGGTCATACGGAGACGGGGCCTCGGTTTTAAAGACTCCTCCGACAGTCTGGAGAAGCCCGGGGTCGATCCTGCGATCCCTGGTTTACAAGGCGAGAAGCGTAACCACTGCACCACGGAGGCTTCTAGAGAAACGTATAATCAGTTATTCATTAGTGTTAAAATATTAAATACATTGGAATGTGCTTTCATATACCGTAACAATATTATTCATCAAAATAGTAAATGATTTCATACACGAATAATCTTAAGACAATTGTGAAAACGGAAGTATTATTACTTTTGACTTCTGTCTTGTTAAAGGAAGATATGGCTATCATGCGTTCATACTTGTTGCAGTTAGAGGGATATGTGGACTTATTTATTTGTATTTTCAGACATTTGATTTACTGAAAACATATGATGTGGCATGATCAAGAGAAATAATAATGTGAGCTGGGTGCTTAATCTCCTAAGCGACCAGCAAAGATTGATAGCGTGTGTGCACTTGGCCTGGTGTTTGGAGGGATTCGCATTACGATACTTATACGAAATAAATTGAATTTTAAACTCCAAGCCAACTTCACAGACTTAAATTTTCAAAAGAGCTTCTGCACACACACAGTCTCGCATGAAGCTTGTCTATTCGCACATGTGTATAGATGTTATTCGCACTCATAGTCGTAGCAGCAGACAGCATTCAGAGGAACGGCCCGCAAGGTCGTGTTTTTGTTAATCTTCTCAATATTAAAAATATACACAATGACTAAAAAACACTCACCAGACGTTTTATATCCCGGACACTTTAACTGACACTGCCTCTCAGTTCCCTGAAGAGCAGCGTGCAAACAAATGTCTGTGCACGGTGAACACCGCTGTACAACTGAATCATAGTATGTCTGTGACGGACATATCGGCTTGGAGTCCACAGTCAGGAGAAGCAGTAGCACTTCAAGAATTCCTAACATCGACATAGCTTGAGCCACCTCACATCGACTTTGCTTGAGCCACGGGTCACAGTGTCACGCCACCTTCTATATTGTACTGTAATATATCGGTCTGTACTGTTTTTCAGCTTGTCAGTAAAATACACTATGCCCAGAACCATCCCGGAAAACACAACGGGAATATACCTGGAAAGTACACAAATATTTTTATCCATGTTTTACGATTCGAAGTTATTCAATAAAGTCTGAATTTTTATGCCATTTTGACAGACTTTGATTTATTTCTCTGAAAGAAGCATGCTCGGTGTGTTCATATTTGTTTTAATGCCCCTTGTGTGAAAACACTGATATACTGTGTAAAACAGATCAAAGGCGGCCCTAGTTAGGGTCACTGAGGCACTTAAGGGGAAAGTCAATAGTGACTTTTGCTGAGGAGAACAAAATCTCAAACAATAATTAAGATACCTATATTTTTAAAAAGTAATGTGTTTTATACGAAAAATAATAAAATATTATTTACAATATTATAATAGTGGTATGAAGCAATATTCATTTAAAGTGATTACTTTTTCTTGGTATTGGTTTTACGATCCAATCAATATTATTTAACCTATATCGAGCCGGCCGTTAAACAGAGGTGGGTGAAAACCGGAAACTGGAGAAAGTAGAAGTGGAGGCAATGATCAGGAATCGATACAATTAACCCACAGCTCCCATCAGAGACACCAAAGGGAAAGCAACACAAACACGAAACAGCAGACCCTAATGGAAACACCAATAGCGGAAAGCCAAAAGTACAGTTACTTTCCCACAAAATGGCAAAAAGGCTATCCAAAATAAAATAATATAAGCGACACAAACACCCAAGGACAAACCATTACAAAAATAAACCGCGACAGAAGAACCGCCTTGAAACGGTAAGCGCAAACGAATTCCACTGGGGGGGGGGGGGGGCATCTTAAATGGATTTTACGCGGCCACAATCCTCGCCCTTACTTCCGATTTTGACAAATAATTTGTTCAGTCCGCATGAAAGCCCCCTAACTCATCAGTGTTACATCTCCGTGAACATAAAAATCAAACAACCACAGAGCTGAAACAACGGTGAGGACTCGACAAAAAGAAACCACTGAAATGCTGGAGCAAACGAAAACCAACAGTTAGACTCCGATGGCCCGACCATCGACAAAGCATCAGGTACCAACCAACATAAGCCTTTACGTTGGAACCGTCATAGAATCTGAGGCCTGACCCACCGGTGTGCAATTAAACAGGGAAGCAAAGTTGTCAACCATGATTGGGTTAACTACCCTGCATGCATTCTGTCGTTTAGCATTTATGTTGCACCCAGTCTTTTTATATCGAAGAATGATTTTACGAAATTGGGTGCTGAAGTCAATGCGGTTATATATGTTTCTGAATTTATATACCAAGTCACCATAAAATCCGGGTTCCGATAGACCTTGTTTCAGAAGAAATGCAAGTCCCATATTGAATTTAGAAATTAAATCAGAATGACGTCTATAAAATTTTGAAAAGGATTTTCGAAGTGAATGGTACTGAGCACCCTGATTAAGGCGTTTAGCCGTTATTAATTTATTACGAGTGTTGAAGTTTGTTACATGACTACACACTCTAGCAAATCGAATTTATTGCGAAATAAAAACGTCATAGCGCACGAGGAACATCACCATCCAAAAAAGTAAAAGTTACAATCTCAAAATCAAAATCATCGCGTTTACCATAAATTTTGCAAGAAGCAAACTCATCTAAAATAAAAAAAAATGTAAATTCAAAAACGGGGCCTCGGTATCAGAAGAATTTGTTTTATTCAACTGAAGTTCTGGGTGGGGGGGGGTATATTTGACTGAACAAACCACCGAAATAGGTATTATCAATATTTAATACACCATCCAAATATCTAGAAGTGGAGCTAAAAGCTTCAATGATTTCAGACTGGTTTCAGCAGAAAGGGCATCATGAAGTCTCTCTCATAACAGAACAAAAACAGATCAGCCACAAGTAGAAAGGTTAGAGCTTCACTCTCTTTCTGACATGACCATGAAGTATAATTTTTATGCTCTTCAGAAGTGAAAAAGGCATTTCTTACATTATATTCAAGATAAAGGGAGTCTTCCCTATTAAATGTCCATTCAATTAAATCAATAAGTTTTTCTTTTATAAGCTTATGAGCAAGTGTAGTGTAAAGGGTAGAAAAATCATAAGTAGACAGACTTGAAGCACGAAAACGTCTGGATTTCAATTTATTTAAAACTTCATTAGAATTTTTATAGACCAAAACAGATTTCTACCTGACCTTCCGTTGCAGAACTTGGCGTCTCACATGTGACAAGAGCGAGGCTCATTCAGAGACCAAAGGATTGAGAGTCAGCGCTTTCACCCACTAGGACACGCGAGCGCGTTATTTTGAGTTCTAATACTAGTCGCCTATATAGCCAGTAGTAAAATCTAGTGATATATTGAGTGTGATAAATCACTGGGCGGAAGAGTGTGTCGCGAAAAGCCGCCTTTTATTATTTAAAACTAAGTTTCACGACGCCATTCATTGTTACTTAGACGTTAAAAGCGTAACGTCGTTTTCTTATATCAGGTATGTTATGAAAACAGGTAAACACGTGTGATACAGTCAGATACTGTCAGATATACTGTTCGGAATGATTTGAACAATGGCTGAAGATAGGGAGAATCTGAAGGAATCAATGGCATTTTCGTGGACTTTTAGTGTGTAAGAATCGAAATAGGTCAGCTCTAATGCCGTGATACACCACTAGGCACCAATCACTGTCGGTCAGTTGCCTGCAGACAAATCACTCGCACTATTCGCACGTGATTTGATCTACTTTACATCTATCTATTGTAGATGGGTTTGTTTCTGAAAAAAAAAAATAATGATAAACGCGATGATTTTGATTTTGAGATTGTAATTGTTCCTTTCTTGGATGGGTATTCCCTCGTGCGGCATCGTATGGCGTTTATATTTCGCAATAAATTCGATTTGCCAGAGTGTCTAGTCATGACACTGACTTCAACACACGTAATAAAACTTCTTAATTAAGTCCGTCGGTATCAAAAACGTATCAAAGCCTTTTCAAAATTTTATAGACGTCATTCCGATTTAATTTCAAAATGCAATGTTGGACTAAAATCTCTTCTGCAACAGGGTCTATCGGAACCCGAATTTTATGGTGACTGTGAATATAAATTCAGAAAAATATATAAATGCAATGATATCAGCACCCAATTTTGTAAAATCATTCTGAGAAATCGGAAATGCATTATTGGTTTAGACTCGTATTCTAGACAGATTTTTAATTATTTTGACCCCATTTTGATTTATATCAGTCTTTGAATCGACTGCCTATTCGAAATTCGCAAAATTGCAGTATGTTTCCTCTGGCTTTCTTTGCCGGATTATTACAGGGTCACTGATGAGGCTTTATTAGCCGAAACTACGTAGTATGACCCATCTTCTTTCTTATGAATGTTTTCATTGCTCTTAAAGGAACTTATTTTTTGATTTTTATTCGATATAAAAAGATAGGTTGTACGACCGACTCCATGCATTGTAGTAAAGTAGAAGTAAAACAAAGATCAGGAATCGATACAATTAACTTACTCCACCCATCAAAGACACCAAAGGGGAAGAAACACAATAACCCAATCACGGTTGACAACTTTGCTTCCTTCTTTAATTGCGCGTCGGTGGGTCAGGCCTCAGATTCTCTGACGGTTCCAGCGTAAAGGCTTGCTGGGAACTAGAGAGTGGATTAGAGAATCTAATTCTAAGTAATGTTGCTTGGTGCCTGATACTCCGTCTCTGGTCGGGCCAATCGGAGTCTAACTGTTGGTCTTCTTTTGCGCCAGCATTTCAGCAGTTTCTTGCTGTCGAATCCTCATCGTTGTTTCATATCTGTGATTGTTTGAATTTAGTGTTCAAGGAGATGTTGCACTGATGTGTTAGGAGGCCTTCATGAGCACTGAACAAATTTTTGTCTAAATCGCGACGGAAATAAGGGCGAGGATTGTGGCCACATCGATTTGATTCTCCCAGTGGAGTTCGTTGCGCTGACCATTACAAGGCGGTTCTTCTGTCGCGGTTTATTCTTGTTATGGTTTGCCTTTGAGTGTTTGAATCGCCAATTGGCCATTTTGTGGAAATGTAACTATCCATTTGGCTTTCCGCTATTAATGTTTCCATAAGGGTCTAGTTGTTTCATGTTTGTGCTTCTTTTCCTTTGGGATCCCTGATGGGAGCTGTGGGTTGATTGTATCGATTCCTTATCATTGCCGTCACTTGATTTATTACCCAAACATCACTGCTAGAGCTGATCTTTTTCTGAATTGATGATAACAGAATTGGATTCTTTTAAAAGTACTTTTATACTGTTTTAATAATAATTGTTGACCTGCTAAGCGTATGCATTTCTTCTTCTGCCTTTCCATATTCTTCTTTTGACCATGTACATGTAAGTTTCCATATTAACTTGAGGACTTACAGGGTTTAGTTGTGTATGTGTGCGAATTCGGGTTTAACGTCGCTTTCAACATTTTTTCAGTCATATCACGACGGTGTCTGGTTGAGACAGGGAGCTCAATGCTCACTTTTATGGTGCTGCCTCAATGAAGTATCATGTCCCAGACACATTGCATGATACCACACCCAGTCACATTATCCTGACACTGTGTCGACCAGTCCTAGCTCTACCCCGTAAATCTGAGTGGAAAGCGAGGAGCAGCTAGTACCATTTTTACCGACTTTGGTATGTCGCGGCCCGTGATCAAACCCGTGACCTCCCGTTCCCCGGAGCGGACACTCTACCAACTGAGCAATCGGGGCCGGTGGGTTTAGTTGTGTGTATTATGATCGATGACAAAGAGTTTGTTCATTTTTCGAGGTTCTTTAACGGATTCTTTATAACGAGGATTATGAATCCCATATTTCAAACAGGAGAAATGAATAATCTGTATATTACATGCACTAATATAGACTTTTATCACAGTTTGTATGTTGAATGTTGGATCTGAATTTCGGTACAGCTGACCGATTAAAGCTCATGTTAACAGTTCAACAGAATCTGGCTGGAAGAACAACTGGATGGGCGCCATTTTGCTAGCGTTGTCTACAGTTTTGAATAAAAAGGGAAGAAACAAAGTGGTTCAGTGAAAAAAAAAAAACTAAAATGTGTGATTAAAGAAAGTAAAACTTATTTACTATTCAATGGAAATGTCCATGTTTTCTTTGTTTCAACGTTGCATCTGACTCAAACGTCACGTATTCTGAATGTCTGTTCATATTTTCCCTGACGCCATTGCGATCACGCCATGAATAACGTCGACGTGACTGAAACTTTCCCACGTTTTAATATAACGATTTCACTCCACAAGTGGTACCTTGTATCTTGTACAAAAAGTAGTTCCAGCCAAAGAGATTTATTTTCACGACTAAAATGAAATATATCTTCTGAGCAAAAAGAAAAATGCCTAGTATATGTCTGGTAGAAATCATAGTATTCCTCTGATAGTGAAATAATTCACAAGTGTTCTAAGGCTTCCGAGTAAGAAAAGAGTGAGCGATAGCGAACGAGTTTTTACACGAAAGCCTTAGAACACGCATGAATTATTTCTCCGTAATCAATCAAAATAAATAAAATAAATAAATAAATGAATTGCTTATTATATTTTCATTTATGTTTAACCTTTGATTTGCAAATTCAGTCGTTCAGTGGTTTCCTACTAAAATAGTTCCAGTCAGGGCTCGAGTTTCATGAAGCGTGGTTTAGTTTGAAAATCTTCCGCCATCTTGTTTTCATTTCAATACAAAATCATCCCGTGCTTGAAATACTGATGCAATACTGTCATGAAAGTAGAACTATTATCAAGAAAATCATACTCTATCTTCGTGTTGCAGGTCTTTCTCAAAAACATCAAAAGGACGTGAAAAATGAATAGTGATTTCCCTGATTGTATTAGATTTTCTGTCAAACGTCAGCTTTTGGTATTGTTGTTGCAAGCGACATCAGCAACGTCGCATAGCAATCTTGACGACAAAACATTCGAAATGAAATAATTATTGATTATAATTCACTCAGAAATATCAGTAAATCACTACTGAAAATGTAATAAGATAATAGTATACATATTTGTTTAAAACTATGTTTGAACACAAACATTTTCTATCATTTATACAGGACATAGCAGTTCCTACGGTTTACATATACACCCACTGAGATCTAAGATCAGCCTGTGCATGCACTCAGTCTGATCTTCAACTGCACTGTAATCTCTGTGGATAAGTAGTGCAAAACTGTTCCACGATTATCATCGTCTTATCTGCTGCTAATGATTTTCCCCAAGGAGGCCCCTTACGTTTTAAAGACAGCTAGCCTTGAAGTTATAAAAATAACAAACACGTAATATGGGTTTCCCCGAGGTATTTTGAATTTGACCTATTTGTAAATATTTTTGATTACTGGGGTTATAAACTAGTGCTGACTGAAAAGAAATACTCAAAATTTAAATCTCAGTCAATCATTACTGTTTGTATGGTAACCGGGCTCTAAAAGTTGTCTCTGCTTTAAGTCATATTGCTGCAAGGAGCGGAGGGATTCTGTTGTTTCTTTGTTTGTTTGATTTGAGGTTTAACGTCCCCGTCCTCACTGTATAGGTCATTTTGGAGACGTTGCTTCCAATTTTGTGGGACTTTTACCGAACACTGAGATGAAATGACATCTCAGGTTCTGCCGCCTAATGAAACCAATAGGGTTTATATACATGGACGGTCCGACTCGCACCACGTTTCCTGGGCAGACTTAGAACCTCTAAGCGGTTTACTAGTACTCATGTGCGGTCGGTTTCAGCTCTGTGTGGAAGCAGCATGCAAACCAATCTCTTTCTTCGGGGGCCCGCTCGTTCTGTTGTAAAAGCTGTTGTGTTTTCTATCTGTATTAGTTGTAGTTTCAGATTTTGTTACAACATTGCCATTCGAGTTATTGGACTGACCTGAATCAAATGTGCTTTTAGTTTTAAACAGTTTGTAATAATATTTGATCATGGTTTCGTTATAATCATGTTAATTATATTCGTAAACCTTTACATGTATGAGGTGTCGTTTCACTATTTAATCGGCTTTAAAGATATCTATAAATAAAATTTAAATATGTCAAGAAATATGTATTACATATAATGATTACATTTTATAATATAAAATACTGATAATTAAAGATACCATTATGTTTATTATAGCTATCTATAATTTGATTCATAGTAATCTATAATTTGATGTATAAATATCTTAAATAAAATATAGGATATCAATAATTATTAATAGATATCTAAAAATAATATTAGATATCTATTATTTATATCTATCATATGTTAAGGGATATCTATAATTCCAATTATAGATTTCTAGTATTCGATATGATGATATCAAATATTGAAGAACATTTTAGGATATCAATAACAACATTCATTGATATCCATAAATATTTTCTTATTTCTATTATTGAAAATTGGGAAATCTATAATTCAACCTTTTAAATGATATATGTAATTGGATTTTCGATATCTGTATTGGGAAGGAATAATGGATATCATAAAACAATTTTGTAGATATCAAGAAATATATATTATATATCATTGATTACATTTTATGATATCACACAATATTGACAATTATAGATATCATTAATGTTAATTATATATATTTATAATTTGATTTATAGATGTCTATAATTTGCTTTATAGATATTTTTAATAAAATTATTGATACCTCGAAATTGTATTAAATAGTAAAACGGCATCCATATACATGCATGTAGGATTTTTCTATACTCAGAATTAGATATATAAATCACCCTTATTTATTTATTTATTTATTTATTTATTTATTTATTAAATATTTTCTTAGCGTTGCTTGTCGTGACCCTTAATTAATTTACATAATAACTCTGACCAAAACTTCTTTTACATATATACAATTCAACATCAACAGTACTGATGTATAATAAATCAAGATACCATCAAGGTATATCAATGACCAGGATCATGCATAAATAAACAAGATCTTATCAATACGTATCAGTGACCAGGAGTAATCAAAATATATAAGTGACCAAGATACATATATAAGTGACCAGGACAAAGATTAGGATGTATAACATATCATTGATATAGATTATTGATCAATGATTGTCATGTAAGTTTCATGTGACTAGGATTTTGATAAATCTAATATGTGACAAGGATATATGTGACGAGAATTTAATCTAACATTTGACCAGGATTACAACTAGGCTTTAATCTTAATTGTTAATTAAATATTCAAGATAAGTTCTTATATATTTCTTGTAATTAGGAAATAGATCAGCTCTAACTGTGATTTGTTGAGTAATAAATCACAGTTTGGAGGTTAGTTGTAAAGTAGACAAATCACAAGCGCGTAGCGCGCGTGATTTGTGTACTTACAACTGACCGACAAACTGTGATTTATAATTCAACAAATCACAAACTAGAGCTGATCTATTTCGATTCTAACAGGCTAAAAATCGGCAATAATGCTGTTGTTTCCTTCATAATCTCACAACTTTTCGCCATTGCCAGAAGAAATCCCGCTAAAATTATCGACTGAAACACATGCATTTATACCCTTTTCTAACGTTTTCGATGCGAGAATATGACGTTACACCGTCTAACGTCAAGGAAATCGACTAGTGACGTCATAAATTTGCAGTTTTAATGACGTCACTCGACACGCTCTTCCGAGCTGTGATTTGTTGCAGAATAAAACACAGTTCTTTTCCATTGCCTATATAGGCGCGCTGTGTTAGAATCAACCTTCTACTCTAGTAGACTTCTTAATTACCAGTATAATTGATATACGTGTAACCAAGACTTCTGCAATCTGCAGGACCAATAAAGAGTTTATTAAAACACACTATTTGAAGTTCTTATTTCTTTGTGGATGGTGAATTTACAGTCACACCATTCTTTCCTCTTTAACCAGAACTCTTAAAATTTTGTTTGCCATAAGTATACCATCGTTGTTATCAAAGTCACATGCTCGCTAGTGGTGTAAGTTGGTTATAAGGTAAGTAGGGTGTGCCGGATGTTCCTTACAATAGCCATAGTGTTCCTGTACAACACTTATGTCGTCTGGCTGTAATAAAACAAAATTTAATGTTACATGCACATCTTCACCTCTAGGGGCATACTCAGGACTTTATTATTTAAATTCACTAAAGTTCTGAACACTAAATATTCATTCATGCTTCAGGACCATACAAGGCACATATAAATGTTATTGAATGTTAATGTACTATAACTATTAGTACCACGATCACATGAGCGTAATTTAAATACATGATGAAAAATATCGTACGACAAAGTTCATCTGTTATGCAAATAGTTCATAACATATTTCATCTCCTTATTATTGTTAACTTTTCTCTGTTAACATACACTGTTCATCAACAATTTTAATACAAATACATCTGTTTTAATAACACTGTGCACATATTTTTCTTAAGTTACTTTGCCCATGCCGCCATGGCATCAGTGAATCTGAAGGGCTTGTGTCCTTCCTCAACGTTATGGACGTTCTGTTCTTCGATCTGAGTGGACATCCCAATGTCACCTTTGATCGGTGACCGTTTTACAATCACCTTCTCAAGGCCATGCGTGGCAGCCTGTCTTCCACCAATTATCTTAGAGACAAAGTTTCTTTAACGAAAAATTATTAAGATAATTTCAATCAATATAACAGTCGATGCAATCTTATTAACATAGTATGTATCCAGTATTGAATTTGTTTTAAAGCTTATAGTTTCTTGTTTCACGGAATAGATTTTGTAGAGGGATCTCTTTTAAAAATAGAAGTAGAGGCAACGATCAGGAATCGATACAATTAACCCACAGCTTCCATCAGAGACACCAAAGGGAAAGAAACACAAACATGAAGCAACATAACTGAACGGAAACACCAACAGTGGAAAGCCAAAAGGAAAGTTACTTTCCCACAAAATGGCCAAAAGGCTATTTAAAATAAAATAATATAAGCGACACAAACACCCAAGGACAAACCATTACAAAAATAAACCGCGACAGAAGAAGCGCCTTGGAACGGTCAGCGGAAACGCATTCCACTGGGGGGCTGAGATCGATTTTACGTGGCCACTATCCTCGCCCTTACTTCCGTCGCGATTAAGACAAATAATTTGTTAAGTCCGCATGAAGGCTCCTAATACATCAGTGCAACATCTCCGTGAACACAAAAATCAAACAACCACAGAGATGAAACAACAGTGAGGACACGACAGCAAGAAACAACAGAAATGCTGGAGCAAGAGAAAACAACAGTTACACTCCAATGTGCCCGACCAGAGACAGAGCATCAGGAACCAATCAACATAAGCCTTTACGTTTGAACCGTCATAGAATCTGAGGCCTGACCCACCGGCGTGCAATTAAAGAGGGGAGCAAAGTTGTCAACCGTGATTGGGTTAACTGCCATGCATGCAGTCTGTCGTATAACATTAATGTTGTACCCTATCTTTCTATATCGAAGAATGATTTTACGAAATCGGGTGCTGAAGTCATTGTGGTTATATATATTTTTTTCTGAACTTATATACTAAGTCACTATAAAATTCGGGTTCCGATAGACCTTGTTGCAGAAGAGATTTAAGTTCAGTATTGAATTTAGAAGTTAAATAAGAATGGCGTCTATAAAATTTTGAAAAGGCTTTGCGTAGTTTATGGTACCGATAACCCTGATTAAGAAGTTTAGCCGTTAACAATTTATTACGAGTGTTGAAAATGATTTCACACTCTGGTAGATCGAATCAATTTTGAAATATAAACGCCATATGATGGCGCACGTGGAACATCACCATCCAAAAAAAGGAAAGTTTACAATCTCAAAATAAAAATCATGGCGTTTATCCTAATTTTTACAAGAAACAAACCCATCTACAATCGATAGATGTAAATCCAAAAACGGGGCCTCGGTATCAGAAGAATTTGCTTTATTTAACTGAAGTTCTTTGTGTGTGTGTGTGGGGGGGGGGGGGGGGGGATTTGCAAACCTGACAAATGGGATGGTATCGTGCATGTAATTGGTTTAGCTTAGTTTTTATTTCAGGCCAAAAGGAAAAGTTTGAAACATTATGTAATTTCAAAAGTAACTGACTTCAACACTCATAATAAATTGTTAACGGCTAAACTTCTTAATCAGGGTTATCGGTACCATAAACTACGCAAAGCTTTTCAAAATTTTAAAGACGTCATTCTGATTTAATTTCAAAATTCAATATTGTACTTAAATCTCTTCTGCAACAAGGTTTATCGGAACCCAAATTTTTATGGTGATTTAGTATATAAGTTCAGAAAAATATATACATCCGCAATGACGTCAGCACCAAATTTCGTAAAATCATTCTTCGATATAGAAAGCCATGATTGGGTACAACCTAAATGTTATACGACAGACTGCGTGCATGGTAGTTAAACCAATCACGGTTGACAATTTTGCTTCCCTCTTTAATTGCACACCGGTGGGTCAGACCTCAGATTCTATGACGGTTCCAGCATAAATGCTTATTGAGAGTTAGAGTTATCGAATTCAAGGTAATGTTGGTTGGTACCTGATGCTCTGTTTCTGGTCGGGCTCATCGGAGTCTAACTGTTGGTTTCCTTTTGCTCCAGCATTTCAGTGGTTTCTTGCTATCGCTTCCTCACCGTTGTTTCATCTCTGTGGTTTTTAGAGATATTTGTGTTCACGGAGATGTTGCAGTGATGAGTTAGGAGGTCTTCATGCGGACTGAATAAATTATTTGTCAAAATCGCGACGGAAGTTAGGGCGAGGATTGTGGCCACGAAAAATCGATTTAAGCCCCCCAGTGGAATTCTTTTCCGCTGACCGTTCCAAGGGGGTTCTTCTGTCGCGTTTTATTTTTGTTATGGTTTGTCTTTGTGTGTTTGTGTCGCTTATATTATATTATTTTGGAAAGCCTATTGGCCATTTAGTGGGAAAGAAACTGTCCTTTTGGCTTTCCGTTATAGTGGCCCCCGCCCATAGGGGCTTGAAGAAATATATGGGCTGCATGATGCTTCCACGCAGAGCTGAATCCGGCCCGCACACTAGTACAGGTAAACCGCTTAGAGGATCTAAGCCTGTCCAGGAACCGCGGTGCGAGGCGGACCGGACCATCCATGCTAATAACCCCTATTGGTTTCATTGGGCGACAGGGCTTGAGATGTCATTTCATCTCAATGCCGGGTAAAAGTCCCGCAAAATTGGAAGCAACGTCTCCAAAATGACATTTACAGTGTTGACGGGGACGTTAAACCTCAAATCAAACAAACAAATCAAACTTTCCGTTATTGATGTTTCGCTTAGGGTCTGTTGTTTCATGTTTGTGTTTCTTTCCCTTTGGTGTCTCTGATGAGAGCTGTGGGTTTATTGTATCGATTCCTGATCAATGCCTCCACGTATATTTTGCAAAGGATCTGACCTTTCAAAGTTAATATGTTTGCTAAAATACTCAGGTAACTGGAAAAGTTTGTTTGAGGCTTTTCATGTGTTATTTAACCGAATAATACCAAATGGTGGTGTGTTTTAATGTCAGCATTCTCAGGTTCACGTGACTGACAATTTAATGTAAATGTCAGAGGTCTGTATATGACAATCCAGATTCCAACTAATAAAATAGAATTAAAGGAAATGATCAGGAATTGATGCAATTAACCCACAGCTCCCATCAGAAAAAAAAACAAAAAAAAAAAAAAAAAAAACATTCATACTGTTGTCGGAGGATAAGTTGAGAGTGACGTCAGCGAATGTTTTGTTATTAAGCATTGTCCACTATTGCCAAAGGGTAACGACGCTTCGGTAATGATAAGTATAACGGTACTGTCTGTCTTGCCAACCAATGACGGGTACGATAATGATAACGGTACAACCTGTCAAACCTGCCTGTGGTGGTTTATTCTTTCACGTCACTGTCATCTTATCTTCCGAGAGCAGTAGTTGGCAACCTTTTATTCAAAACAACTACTTATTTACAGTACGTGTTAATGTCATGCAGGTTTTGCATGAACAGAGGGGCTTATCTTTGATCGCCTATTATTTCATATTTCAAACAAACTCAAATAGGAACAGATTGTTTTACTGACTCCTTGCAATTATTATTGCCCAACAGTAAATGTTCATTAACATGCCACTTATGTCTCTGATCCCATCATGGTCGCCATTGTAACATCCGAAACGGATCAAAGCCCTTTCGGGTTGTTAATTAAAGACTATCAGTTCTGTGATAGATGTATTCTTCAGATGATATCAATATAAATATGGAAAATAACCATCGCCAAAAGCGACGTAACGTAATTAAAATCACAATTTGATCTAATACTAGGTATCAAATGATTGGCTGATCACAGGATATAACATATTTCTTAGAGAATGTTGCGTTTTCTAGTTAATTAGATTGAGTGTCTGTCTACTCCATAGTTATTATTGGTTTGGTCGCCATGAGGCGGGCAAACCGGGTATAATGACCAGATTGTAACTGTTCCATGGAGGGGCACGTGACGCGATCAACCAATCAGCTTTAACGTTAAATATCAAATCAAACAAACAAATAACGATGATGCAATACTATACTGCAATTACAGGAAACAGCCTGTCTGAATAGGGAAACAGGCCGAAAAGCAAGCGTTTCAACTCCAACAATAAATATCTTAAGGGAAATGGATACACCTGGCATGTGTGGCAGTTAGTCTATCATTTTTACCGTATTTCGAAACACACCTATACAAAAACATTGTCATTTGTTGGCCACGGAAAAAGAAATTTTAAAAAGAAAAATTGGAATATTTCCCTTTTTTGCTCAAAACATAGATTGCGGGGAGTCGACAGAAACGCCTCGACGAGGCGATTCTTTCGAGTACCCACAATCTAGTGTCTCAGAGCATGAATACGGAAATTAATGTATACCCCTGCAAACCCGAGCTTTACTATATAAAAGCGTAGATTATATTTTCTTGTCCTTTGGGATCAGTTCCGTGGTGTATTCTGTGCTTCCAAAGGATAGCCCTTTTATAGAACATATTTAACTTCACTACAACTGGTGTGTGGGAATGTGTGGCGGCGGTAAAACGTCTCCCTGCCCTACATCATAGTGTAGATTATATTTTCTTGTCCTTTGGGATCATTGATTCCATTGTGGAATTTTGAAAATATCTTAGGGTCACTGATAAGGCCTAATTGGCCGAAACTAGCTAGTCTGGCCCAGAAAACATGTGTACACCATATTTTTCAGTTCTAAGGTGTATTCATTGCTTCCAAAGGATAACCCTTTTACAGAACATATTAAAGGGGATCACAATTCTATAGGCATGATTTCGTGATGGAAATGGAAATACAACTTTAAGGACCTTATGGTTGCTACTGTGTTGGCTCTGTCCAACTGAAAAAGGGGTCTACTCTAACAGGGGAAGAATTTGCTCCCCGGGAGCAAATTCTTTCCTTTAAGAGTATACCCATTAGACATATCCAAAGAGAAACTACTTTTGCAGTAGTAGCCCCACCCACTTAAGGCGTATCTATTTCCCTTATGGGGAACTTATAACAGCCGCAGTCATTTTCGCAAAGTTTACGTCTTGCAATGCCATTATGGAGTAAGTCCATGGGGCCATGGAAACGAAAAACAAAAGAACATAACTACTACTACTCACATAGTGTGGCTGGCTGCGGTAGCTCAGTCGGATGCAGTCTGACTGGTGATAAGGAAGACTCGGGTTCGATACCTACCGGGGTCGGCAACATTCTTTCGTGAAGATTGATCATGAAATCTTTTCTATGGTCATTCTCTCCCTTTCGCTGATTCACGAAGGGCAGGGGTCAGTTTTTGGCAACAGAATGTGCACTGAACTGGTAAACCGCTTACGGATAAGCCTGCTCAGGAAAATCGTGGATAGGTACACTGACAGGCCCAAACATGACCCAAATCAGTGTTGACTGGGCCGTTAAATACAAATAAACACAACTTGCAAAGTTTACTTCCCACAGATAGGAACAGATTTATATATTCTGAACATCTTTCGGTGCGCTGATAGCTCTAATATTACGTATATGTAAATGTTGGAAAGACAAAAAACGGTATTTTTTTCCTCATTTATAAAGATCGCTGGGTGTAACGGGCCTCCGTGGCCTAGTGGATAAGAGTACTGACTCTTAATCATTAGGTCTCTCAACGCTGTAGGTTTGAGCATGGCTCAGGTCACATAATGAGAAGTTCTGCAACGGAAGGTCAGGAGGTTTTTCATCGAGTACTCCAATTTTCGATCACCTCTGATTAACGATCGGCTTGATGTGAGTGAAATAATTTTGAAAGGATCGTAAAACCAAAAATTAACTAGAAATGTGTCAATACAACACAAACGGCCCGCCCAGGAGCCTACCTCAACCCCCCCCCCCCCCCCCATCCTTAGGTCATTGGCATAGGTTGGTGTATGGCTGATTAAACCTTGGAAAAATAACTATCAACATACCAAATAGGAACTCAATCCATCAAATGGTTTGGAAAATATGAGCTCTTACAAACGTTAACATTCAACATTTCTAAGTCTGCAACCTTGACCTTAAGATCATGGGGCAGGGTGGGGTTATGACTGAATGTAACTTTTGATCTGTATCTATGTTCATTCCAAATATGTAGCAAATCCATCACATGGTTCAGGAAATATGAAATCTCAAAAAGTATAATATAAACAATTTCTATGTCTATGACCTTGACCTTGAGGTAAGGGGTGGGGGTATGGCTCAATGAAACTTTGGACCTGCAACTATTGTCATACCAAATATGAAGCAAATCCATTATAAAGTTTGAAAAATATAAGCTATTAACATACTTAAATTTGAAAATTTCTATGTCTGCGACCTTGACCTTGAAGTCATAGGCATGGGTGGGGGTATTACTGAATAAAACTTTGGACCTGCATCTATCATCAAACCAAATATGAACCAAATGAATCATAAAAGTTCAAGTTCAACGTGTTACAAATACCTTAGCCTGAGTCTTCAACATTAAAAATTTTCTAAGTCTGTGACCTTGACCTTGTGGGGGTATTGCTGAATAAACCTTTGGAACTATATGTATCATCATACCGGTTATGAACCAAATTCATTGCACGGTTTGGAAAATATGAACTCAAGTTATACCTGGTACAAATACCTTAACCTGGGTCTTAAACATTAAAAATTTCAAAGTCTATGACCTTGACCTTGAGGTCATGGGTATGGATGGGGGGTATTGCTGAATAAAACTTTTGACCTATATCTATCATCATACTAAATATAAACCAAATCCATTGAATGGTTTTGAAAATATGAGCTCAAGTTCTGCCTGGTACAAATACCTTTACCTGGGTCTTAAACGTTAGAAATTTCTAAGTTTGTGACCTTGACCTTGAGGTCACGGGTATGGGTGGGGGCATTGCTGAATAAAACTTTGGACCTATATATATCATCATACTAAATATAAACCAAATCTATTGCATGGTTTGGAAAATATGAGCTAAAGTTCTACCTTGTACAAAAACCTTAAACTGAGTCTAACAGGATTACGTACGTACGTACGTGCACACTTTCGTACAGAAGGACGTACATTCGGACGCAAGTACGCACGTACTCACGGACGCACGTACGGAAAACTCTATGCCCCCGGCATCATCCAATGCGGGGGCATAAAAAGATCGCAGGGTGTGTAAAAACATTTCCATGTCTTTGCTACTATAACTAACGTCAGTGCCAAGCTCGATATTTAGGGAGCGGAACAAAGTCATAACGTTGATGGGTCGTTGTTTATTGTTCTTGAGCCCGGCACAGATAGCAATAGTTTCTGATAAAAAACTTCATGACTACTAAGTGACCTGCCACCAGTTACAGACTGAGTTGTTAAAAGACTTTTTGGCGCATTCGATGGGAACTATTGTATCTGATAAGCCGAGAGTGGTGTTCTTTATTTCCACTCAATACTTGACGTTTTACTAATCAGTTTTACAATTAAATTGTGATCCAGAACGATAAACAAAAGGATTGCAAATTTCAGGTTTTTGCGGAGGTATCGCTTAACTGCCGAGGTTTAAGATACAGTCTGATTCGCAGCACTTTGTCTGGGCAGGCTTAGATCTTCCTAGGCGGTTCAGCAATACTTCAAAGTTCGGTCGATTTCAGCTCATGCAGTCCAATATATTGCCCCAAGGTCTGATCGGCCCCCGTCCATCGGGGATTGAAGAAATAGATTTGGCTGCATGATGGTTCCACGCAGTGCTGATACCGGCCGCACATGAGTAGTGTTAAATCGCCTAGAAGTTCTAAGCCTGCCCATGAAAAGTGGCTCGAGTCGGACTGTTCATGCATTTCAACCATTTAGTTTCATTGGGTGACAGGGCTTTAGAAGGAGTTTATCTGCCCGTTTTATCTCAGTACTGAGTAAAAGTCCCACAAAATTGGAAGCAATGTCTCAAAAAAGACTCATACAGTGTTAACAGGGACGTTAACAACAAATGGAATAGATAACCAAGGCCCTATAGAAGGCCTGATGACTTACGAAAAATCTTTTTATACGCCCGTTTGAAAAACAACAACAACAACAACAACAACAACAAAAAAAAAAAAAAAACGGTCGTATTAAGTTATGGGGTTGGTGTCCGTCCGCCGTTCGTAAACTTTTTTTTTCGTTTCCGTATAACTCCTACTATACAGTTTTCATCCGATCAAGCCTAAAATGTGTATGTAGTAAGGCTTAGATTTGAAGATGTGCCTTAAGTTTCGAGAATTACTGTTCACCAAATATTAACAGAGTTATGATCCTTTGAAAAATTCGGTTGACATTTTCGTTTGGTTAAGTTTTGTGCTATACATGTGTAAACCATATGTAAGTTACATTTAGTTTATACTTGCCATGGCGTTAAACAATTTACCACAGAATACTCATCACTACCTACCCTTCCTGATACCAAGGTCACAGACTTCGAAATTTTATATACACGTTTTGTATTAAAGTTTATTATTTTTATTCAAAAAATGCATTAAGTGGGATAATGATATCAGCTGGCTCAAATCAGTATGTAGACTGACAAGACCAAACCTATTGGATGCTTTTTGAAAGCAGCCAACTTGGTTTATTAGAGTCTCATCAAGGTTAACAACCATGTACAGATATACATTTTAACATATAAACTAGCTAAAATTAACCATGCCATTCTAATATAGAATTATAAGAGACTATCACAGTATATTTAACCAATACACAAATATACATTGTATAGCAATTAAAAAAAAAATGCATCAAATATCAGAAATTATAAGTAGATACTAGGATGAACACCCATATATCGGCCACACGACACATACACCGGCAACTAGATGACACAGCCCAGGACAGAAGACATGTGGCGGAGCCAATGTCCAAACAGCATGCACCCCGCCCCAGCAACTGTGCCCGCCGACAAATCTATCGTGCGGTCGATCTACAGAAGTGATAAGAAGAGATGGAAGTGAAAGCGGATAAAGAAGCACAATCTATCACCTCAGCGGTATTACAGACACAGTGTAACCGAGGTAACAGAAAGGACTCCTCACCGAAAATATGTCAACAATGCTGTACAATATATACAATAAGTTGCTAATTAAAAATGGTTAAATTTTGGGGCTTAAATCGTTGGTTAAACGCATAAAAAACAGATCACGCGTATCTAAAAAATAACATTAAATTGTCACGACTATTTATTCATATAAAATGATCTTCGCTGAAGAATATTAAAACAGGTTTTGGCAACACTACGTATCAAAAAGCGGTTGGAGAATAAAAACGATATTTTTTCTTCTGCTGCAAAATCAATAAAATCAGGGTTAAGAGTAATAGCTTTATTAAATAACTCTGTTCGAAAATCTTCATAAAAAGAACAATTTAAAATTACATGAATTTCTCTTTCTATTTCGTTACAAGTTGGACATTTTCGCTCTTCTAAAGGTTTATTCTCATATCTCCCAGTTTCAATTCTGAGGGGTGCGACTCCACATCGAAATTTAGCAAAGGCAGCACGATGTTTTACAGGCATAATAACTTTACAGTACTCTTCTGTTTCAAATGTTGACTTGAACAAGCTGTATGTTCGTAATTTGTTTCGCCCCCTACCACTTGGACCAACTGCACTACGTATACTGTTTAGCCAATCTGTCTTAAACATATTTAAACCTGCTTCTCGCAGTTTCTTAAGAAAGTCAGTACCCAAAGGACGTCGGATATCACAATCCATGTTTAACTGAAGTTCTGCAATGTGTTTTTTAATGAAATGGAACCAATTCCTACAACCTGGAGAAGCTTTGGAAAATGCCCATACTGCTATGCGTTTGTTGATTCTAGTGGTCGCCGTACAAGAGACTCTTATGTCAAATTATTCATCTTTAGACTCATATGACGGGGGCATTCATCACCTTTAGTAATTGTACTAAATTAGTCATCAACGTGACTCCAAGCCTTAGCAAGACACATAATTTGTGAAATATGAACCCCATATAACATAGCCCATGAGACGTCATTAGACAAGAAAAGAAACTGTACAATAGCGAAATCAAAGTCATTCAATTTATCGTAGCTTTCAGACGTAATTGTACCTTAGAAATATTAAAAATTAAATCCCAAACCAGGTTTTGGAATAGACTTTCATCTATCCAGAAGATATGGTTGGGTAGCATTTCCACATGAAGTCCTCTTGACAACAAGAACATTCTGATAATCGACGGTGCTTTTCCACATCGGGTATTACCTTGTGGAAGGGAATATCGAGAGATAATATATATTCCATATTCCGTTCAAACATGTTTGAGGCAAGCTGCATTTACCAGTAACCACAGAGGCTGGATGAGACTTGGATCTTTGCTTTAAATCTACCATTGCTTCATCTGAAAATGGTAGAACATTTTCTGCGAAAATCTTTTCTGATTTAGACTGATATTCGAAAGATTTAATTTATGTTATTACATGAATTGTGGCGTTCATTATGTTGGTCAAACTAAGCGCATTGAAGGCTCGCTTTGGAGAACATAAGTGTGTGTGTGAATTCGGGTTAAACGTCGCTTTCAACAATTTTTCAGTCATATCACGACGGTGTCTGGTTGCGACAGGGAGCTCAATGCTCACTTTTATAGTGCTGCCTCACTGAAGTATAATGTCCCAGACACATTACATGATACCACACCCAGTCACATTATCCTGACACTGGGTCGACCAGTCCTAGCTCTACCCCGTAAATCTGAGTGCCAAGCGAGGAGCAGCTAGTACCATTTTTAACGACTTTGGTATGTCGCGGCCCGGGATCGAACCCGTGACCTCCCGTTCCCCGGAGCGGACACTCTACCAACTGAGCTATCGGGGCCGGTGGGAGAACATAAGACAAACACTACTACAACCTTCGCGAATAGGCCAGATCCTGATTAGATGACTTCTGAAGAACACATCTGATAAGGTCATTCAGTTTGAGAACAGAATAAATGCATTATATGAAGTAACTAGATGATAGTTAGCAATGTACTTTCATTAATCTACACCGGTGCGCAAGTGCGGTGCTGTATGGTCCCAGTTGCGGTTTAAGAGTGGTTAGTGGGGTTCGGTTCGACCCCGTTTGCGTCCAAATTATTGCTTTTTCTTTGGGATTGTCGGCCCCCGCCCATAGGGGCGTGAAGAAATATATGGGCTGCATGATGCCTCCGCGCAGAGCTGAATCCGGCCCGCACACTAGAACTGGTAAACCACTTAGAGGATCTAAGCCTGTCCAGGAACCGCGGGGCGAGGCGTAGACTTGCCCAAGTCCCTACATTTACATTTTTTTATTTTTAAATGAAAGCCCCTTTAAACAAAAAATATGTAAAAGTCTCTTTAGTCTTCGCCTGTGAATGTAGGGACTTGTATACTCTGCAAAAGTTCCGACCAGCACAAAGCTGGCATAAAACACTATCTCCCACTTGTTGATAAGAGCATTAGCCTCTGCAGTCAATGTTTACTTAATAAATAACACCCACTTGCGTCTGTCAGTGATAGAGAGGAAAATTCTAGTATTTTGGAGATTTTTGTTTTGTTTTGTTTGATTTGAGGTTTAATGCCCCTGTCAACACTGTATAGGTCATTTTGGGGATGTTGCTTTGTGTTGGGACCTAAAACTTGTTCGAGACAGTGGTAGTTCCTGCCATCGAGGGTTGAATTTACTGAGGATAATTTCGGCATTACTTTCAGTCCTTTATTTGATTAATATATTTTCTGTGTGCTCATTAGAATCAACTTGTGAGTACACACAATGTAATTTTTCCAGATAAAATACGCCAAATACCCATAACTATCCCTAAATATTTGTCATATGGATACATGTATGTGTGAAGAATTTCTCAGGTACTCAGGAGGGAGTTCGAAAACAGTCATAGAAAACGAGTTATTGGTGTTCGAGCCATTGAGGTATCATTATACAGTCAAACCGGTCATAGTGGCCACCTCTATTAAGCAAGCAAACTGTCTTAAGCAAGCAATCATTCAAATCCCGAAAAAGGCGAATGCATTAATATCCACCTGTATTAAGCAAGCACCTGTCTTAAGCAAGCACATTTTGATCATTCCTGAGGTGCTTGCTTAACACAGGGTGGACTGTAATTGTTTTTGCACTTGTTTTTATAGAAAAAAAGGCAAGCAGGCAGCATAATATCATTATCCTGGCATAATTACTTAGTTAATAAGATGTGTAATTGCAGAATCTTTTCAACATTATCTTAACAGGAGAAACCATTGAGAAAAGTGGCGTTTACAAGGGGTTACATAATGTTCTTATTTCTGCTCAGTAGTATAGATTGTGGGTACTCTTTAGAACCGCCTCTAGCAAGCAACCACACTCTATGTTTGAAGCAGAAATAAAGAAAAACGATACGAGGGCTACCCAAAATCTATGTTTTAGAGCAGAAATTACAAAATGACTAGCCTGGTAATTTGGTAAACCCTGCTTTACTTTATATAAAGTGGGGTTAACAAGGGTTATCATTGTATGGACATGTTTAGGGGATGATCATGTGAATACTAGTGTCGTATGACCATTAGAATCGCCTCATTGAGGCGGTTACACCTAGATTGTGGGTACTCATTAGAACAGCCTCATTGAATCGGTTGTAACGAGTTCCCACAATCTATGTTTTGAGCAGAAATAAGAAAAATTCTGATTAACGTCATTGTTGGAGCCTTCTAATATAGCATAGGCATGTTATCGTAATGGTTTAAGAATAAAAGATTAAAATTGAAACTTCTTTTCTTTAAAACCCTTTGCCTGGTTGCGGTTTTCCCCCACTAAATGTAAATAAATCATGATAACAAGCTCTGGAGCCTGTCAGTGAAAAGATATCTAAATAAACTTCTCACCCATATCTGACAATCATCTACAGGAAAGGTGAATGAGTTCTTTCAATATTTACAAGTCTGTTAATTTCACAATTTTCATAAAAGACGGTATTGCTATTTTTTACAATGTATTTATTTTTTATTTTTGTAAACAATTATTTTTACAATGGACACCTAATTAACAGACTTGGGCAAGTCTAGGCGAGGCGGACCGTCCATGCTAATAAACCCTATTGGTTTCATTGGGCGACAGGGCTTGAAATGTCATTTCATCTCAATGTAGGGTAAAAGTCCCACAAAATTGGGAGCAACGTCTCCAAAATGACCTTTACAGTGTTGACCGGTACGTTAAACCTCAAAGAAACAAACAAAATCTTTGGGATTGTAACGCTTACAACCTTACAGACCGGTACAGCTACCTATACAGTCAGTGTAGATACAGATCAGACGGTTTTCTGTCAGCTGCCTCGTCTCGGTCAACACAGTTCGCCATCCTATTTAATGATTTTGACTAACTCCTTCCCTCTTTGGCAATATTGAACCTTTTTTCCAAAACTCTCATAGCCGCCCATGGTTCATTGTTTTATGTGTGTGTTTGTATATATATGTATATCGGCCATCAAAGATAGTATACACATAGGCTGAGACTTCATCCGATGATTTATCATGAAAATCCGAAAAAAATCGGACACCTTAAATTCTCCTAAATTTTTGACAAATTTGGAGTAAAAAAAACAAAAAAAAACAGACGGAATGGCAAACAGTGTAACCGTTTCTTTCGACCTATCTCTGTACTTCATACGGTATGTACTATGCATGTATTTGGTCGGGAATTTCGTTGATAATACATCAGGAATACTTTGATCAGATAATTTGACATGCTTATTGAAAGTTTTTTTTACGGGCCTCCGGGCCTAGTGGCTAAGAGCGCTGACTCTTGAACATTAGGTCTCTCACCGCTGTGTTTCGAGCCTCGCTCGGGTCACATGTGAGACGCCAAGTTCTGCAACGGAAGGTCGGGTGGTTTTTCTCCGGGTACTCCGGTTTTTGCCAACCTCTGATTAACGATCGGCTCGATATGAGTGAAATAATCTTGAAAGGGCCGTAAAACCATAACCTTTTCCACCCCCCCCCCCAAAAAAAAAAAAAAAAAAAAAAGAAAGAAGAAAAAAAAGTGTTTTTATATCGTACAAATCTGGAGTGTAAATGATATCGACCCACTGGCAGAAAGAAAGAACACCCGACCTGATTTGAAAGTTTTTGTTTGTTTGATTTGAGGTTTAACGTCCCCGTCAACACTGTAAAGGTCATTTTGAAGACGTTGCTTCCAATTTTGTGGGACTTTTACCCGACATTGAGATGAAATGACATATCAAGCCCTGTCGCCCAATGAAACCAAGGGTTTATTAGCATGGACGGTCCGCCTCGCACTGCAGTTCCTGGACAGGCTTAGATCCTCTAAGCGGTTTACCAGTACTAGTGTGCGGGCCGGATTCAGCTCTGCGTGGAAGCATTGTGCAGCCCATATATTTCTTCAAGCCCCTATGGGCGGGGGCGGGATTTGAAAGTTTCAAAACTATCGTGTGGCCGATAAAATTGAATAGTAGATCATCGGTCAAAATGATTATTGCGCTGCGTACCAACGCAGCGCCATTTGTAATGAGTTTGAGACACGGACTATGGCGGTATTCGACTGGTTATTTCGTGGTCCACGAACTGAAGCGTGGAGCACGTTTTGTGTTCGACTGGGAGATTCGTGAAATTTCGAACAATTTCGTGGAGCACAACGACCACGTTTCAAAAAGAGCGTGAAATCAGTCACGTGACTGAATTAATACGCCTGGACATAGAAAAGTATATGGCGTGCCGTTTTACTATTTAATACAATTTCGAGATATCTATAATTTTACGAGATATCTATAATTTTATAATAGATATCTATAAATCAAATTATATATATCTATAATAAACAATTGGAGGTCATTATAAAAAGACATACTTGTAAAGAGATAAAAATATAAGTAACTGGCTTATAATTTAATGGCATTGATCAAGTAATTTCGCATTGACCCAGGTACAGGTCCGAGATCTGCTGTATTGGCCCGAGGTCTCGAGGCAATTTTAGAAAGTAACCATAATACACGTTTTATAAACAAATACGAAACTTAAAGCTATTTATTGTGCTTGTCATTTGCAGTTAATATGGAGCAAAGACACAGCTCGGATCTATCTGATTATAAATGATTGGCTTGGAGGTGCCTATTTGCCTTATAGCTCTCTCACGGCTGTGTTTCGAAACTGGCTAGGGTCACATGTGAGACGCCAACTGGAGGTCGCGTGGTTTTTCTCCGGGAATGCCGGCTTCGATTTTCGCCAACCTGTGATCAACGATCGGTTAGATATAAGTGAAATAATCTCAACAAAACAAACAAGGCAACGCAAGCGTAGCATCCCCTCGCAACAGCATACCATTCATCGACATGAAGGTTTGGAGCCTCTACGATGATAGCTGTATATTCTGTCCTGTTCATAAGAGTTTTAAGGTTAAGTCCATTGTGACCTTGACCTCTGACCACTGACCTTGAAAGTCAATACGGTTCATCGTCTCTCCGTGGGGAACATTTATAGAAGGTTCTAAGATGATAACTGTGTATTCTATCCTGTTCATAAGGTTTTAAGGTCAAGTCCATTGTGACATTGATCTCCGACCCTTGACCTTGAAAATCAATAGGGTTCATCGTCTTTCCATGGGGAAAATTTGTGGAAGGTTTGAAGCTTCTACGCTGATAACTGTCTTCTATCCTGTTCATAAGGTTTTTAAGGTCAAGTTCATTGTGACCTTGACCTTTGAACCTTGACCTTGAAAATCAATAGCGTTCATCGTCTTTCCATGGGGAATATTTATGGAGGGTTTGAAGCTTCTGTGATGATAAATGTGTCTTCTATCGTGTGCACAATGTTTTAAGGTCAAGTTCATTGTGACCTTGACCTTTGACCTTGAAAAGAAATAGGGTTCATTGACTTTCAATGGGAAAAATTTGTGGAAGGTTTGAAGATTCTAGGATGATCTATTTGTCTTCTATCCTGTTCACAAGTTTTTTAATGTCAAGGCCATTGTAGCGTTGACCTTTTACCCTTGACCTTGAAAATCAATAGGAGGTTTTAGAGATTCCGTTTATGACGCCATTCTTGTGCATGCGCAAAACACTGGCCGTCAATTGGAACGGCCATCGCTATTCAAATGTATTGGCGGAACTTAAAATGCTAACAATATTCATACATTTTGAGATACCGTTTACATTGAAATAATGCCTCGAGAAGGAAAGAATGATATTTTGCTTTTATTACTAAAATTCATTTATCCTGGATCCGTTTGTTATTGACGAAAATCGCTTCGTGAATGACCCTTGTCAATGGCTTACGAAAGCTTACTTACAAAATAGGTTTTTACGTAACTTTTCGTTATTCGCTATCCAAGTATAGCTATCACATACGGACAGGACTTCTATCTATCTATCTATCTATCTATCTATCTATCTATCTATCTATCTATCTATCTATCTATCTATCTATCTATCTATCTATCTATCTATCTATCTATCTATCTATCTATCTGTCATCTATCTGTCTATCTGTATGTCTGTCTGTCTGTCTGTCTGTCTGTCTGTCTCTGTCTGTCTGTCTGTCTGTCTGTCTCTGTCTGTCTGTCTGTCTGTCTGTCTATTGAGAAAACTGTCCAACGATCTGTCTACATGTGCAATTACAAAAATGTCCAACGATCTGTCTACATGTGCAATTACAAAAATGTCCAACGATCTGTCTACATGTGCAGTTTTAATAAATTGAAGATTCCTGTGGACAGACAACGTTTGTTTTGGTTTAAACAATATTGTATTTCAAGCAAACATCATGTACAGAGAGAGAGAGAGAGAGAGAGAGAGAGAGAGAGAGAGAGAGAGAGAGAGAGAGAGAGAGAGAGAGAGAGAGAGAGGTTTGACTGAGAAACTGACAGTAGACAGACAGACGACAGACAGACCGACTGACTGAATGACTGACTAACAGAAGAACGGACGGACAGTCAGACATAAAAATAAACTGATACTGACAGTAGAAAACAACTAATGAGTGAACTGACAGACGGGCGTCGAGTCAACGTTGGTTCGACGTCATGCCGTCGACACCAACTCAAACTCACTTCAACGTCACATGGCCGTTGAGAGAGAGAGAGAGAGAGAGAGAGAGAGAGAGAGAGAGAGAGAGGTTTGACTGACAAAATGACAGACGACAGACCGACCGACTGACTGAATGAATAACTAACAGACGTAGGGACGAACAGACAGAAAAATAAACATACTGACAGTCGAAAAAAAGCTAATGAGTGGACTGAAAGACGGTCGTCGAGAAAACATTGACTCGACGACATGCCGTCGACACCCACTCAAACTCACGTCAATGTCAAGTGACCGTTGAGATGAGAGAGGTTTGACTGATCCGTGTATCCAAGAAGATATTGTGGAGCTAAGCTAATAAGCCATTAATCCTTTTTGTACCAAATAATGGAATCTTCCGCCTTATATTTAGCAGGAGTCCATTTCAAAATTTAGGCGTGTCAGGTTGTGTTTTCTTCAAAATTTGTTTCGAAATGGGCTTGACCTTTGCAAACAGTGTAGACCCTGATCTGGGCCTGCACGGTTTGCCAGGGTACCCGTTTTGGGGTTCCTGGTAATGTAAGGGCTGGGCAGGTTGATCTACCTGATTTTACTGTAAAATCTTGCACTTGCGAAGGAGTGTTTCATTCTCATGCACTGAAAGGGTGTTCTACGTTTGTTATGAATTTAATGTTCCAATCCCACTGAGTCTTGATGGGTCCGAGCACTGGGCAAATGACATCTTATTAAGCAATATTATATTGTATTATCGCCAACGCAACGTTCTGACGTTTCATCGACGTTGCAAAGTCAAATTCAGTGCATCACTTTGATGTTTGTTTGATGTAGACACGACGTTGTTGACACGTTACATGTCGGTTGACGTGGAAACTGTAATTTACATTTACCTACGCTCGCTAAGTGTTGGTACGCTAAGAGAGAGAGAGAGAGAGCAGAGAGAGAGAGAGAGAGAGAGAGAGAGAGAGAGAGGACCCTGTTGGGTCGTTTGTACAATATATCTTGAAGAGCAGTTAATTAAAACATAAGACTAGGGATTTGCCATCATGAAAAACACGCATATGCGATTTTGACCCCCTCAAACCCCACTTTTATGTAGTAATACTGGGGTTTACAGGGGTAAACATTATTTTTCTTATTCCTGTTTGTGGGTACTCGATAGAACCGCCTCAAAACATAGATTGTGGGTACTCGATAGAACCGCCCGTACCTAATGCACAAAATGATTAAATCTCGTAGAGGCGGTTCTATCGAGTCCCCGCAATCTATGTTTCGAGCAGAAATAAAAAAAAATATCACAAATTTTCATCTTAACCCCCCCCCCCCCCCCACCGAAAAATTGATAATATAGTTGTTTAGGCATGTTTTCGTAATGCGAAATTTCACACCTGGTAGCATATCGGTGTTTGTCTCATTATCTTACATTAGAAGTCGTCAAAAGTTAAATTTACGCTGTAATTAACACTTTATCTGTCCCACTGCCTTGAAGCATATACGACGTTGACGGTCAGGGCTTTTCCCGTTCTATTTTTAGAAGCGGAAGTGCATCACGAAAAAAGCTCCTATAGGGGTCGTCGTCTTTCCATGGGAAACATTTGTGGAAGGCTGGAAGCTTCTACGTTGAAAACTGTGTCTGCTATCGTGTTCACAAGGTTCGGGACAGACACACACACACACTAACACAAACACACAAACACACACATGGACGCAAGGTACCGATGCTATATCCCCGTCACAACGTTGTTGCGAGGGGATAAAGTGGGGTTGTCAGAAGACAACATAGCTCGCCTATGGTGTCCTAAGTTGAATGAAGGCAAGTTATCAAAAATGAAATTTTAATAACACACTATTTGACCCAAAATGTCGATTTCTTTTCAAAAGAGCCCAACAGATTACAACAATTAAAAGACAAGAAGAAAGTGTCCCTATGAACCACTAAACAAGAAATCTCATTTTAGTGCTTGTGTTTCACAAAACAATACAATTTCAGTTTGCTGTTTTTGCCCCTAAAAAGAGCTAAATGACGGCGAACTAATCAGAATGAATTAAATATCATTTTAAAACACATTTTTTTTTTTTTCTTCAGTTTTTGACAAAAAATCTACAAACGTGCAAGTGATAATAGCAGTAAATATGTTTAAATAAAAAAAGAAAGAAATAAATAAACATCCACTGTGATTTGAACTCGCGCCCCCCATTGTGGTGCAAAATTGATCTTTAGAACATAGTCCAGCAGTTTATCCACTGCGCCACGAGATTCGTCGATATGGTTTATTGAATTCAAGCAATATAGAGCGTATATACGAATATATTTGATAATTTGTTTTCTGTTTGTTTGTTTGTTCGATTCGAGGTTTAACGTCCCCGTCAGCACTGTATAGGTCATTGCTTTCTGTGCAACCGAGGGACATACAAGAATGCTAAAATATAAAACAGTCACATTAGTTTTTCATTTTCTTGTTTTACGCATCAAACTGGAAGCACGGATCACATTTGACTGGAACAGAAACGTGGAGCACAATTTTCCACTGCGCATCATGGGCGGAGCTCAGTCGTGCTCCACGAAATGTTTCCAGTCGAATACCGTCAATGGCGGTATTCGACTGGTAGGTTTCGTGAAATTTCCGTGAAATTCCACGTAGGAGTGTGGTTCCTAGTTGTAATAGTTGGTCACATGGTCCAATCAAATATTTTATTTGCGTATAGCTCATAAGCGACCGTGGTGCACGAAAGGTTCGACTTTTCCTTCGAATAGAATCGTGCTCCACGATCGCTTATGTATTTGAAAAATAACTCCTATTTGATTGGACCATGTGGTCGGCTATTACAAGATAACACCACACTCCTGCGTGGAATTTCACGAAAATTTCACGAAACTTCCCAGTCGAATATGGCCAATGTAATCATGAAACTTGACTTTTCAATGATGTAAGCGAATTGTCAGTTACAGGAGTTCGCGTTATTGATAAAATTAAAACACTTTTTTAACAATTTTAATTTGCTACTACATTCATTTATATATTTGAAATCTGAATTTTTGCCATTCGAATTCTATTTTTGATACATTCTGGATTTTTAATAACGAACTATGTTTTTTGTTTTAATCATCGAAAGGGTATTCGGTTTTGATTATTATTTTATTTTCAGTCAGCACAGTCCTGAATATACTCCTGATATTTCATTGTTGAATTATCCCAAAATTTAAATTCATTGTTTGAAATGGATGACAGAAGTCTATGTGTGTTTAAAATAGATGACAGTGCTTCTACACAGAATGGTACAATCTACGGTTTAAACGTATCCCTTTCGATTCCAATGATTGTTAACTGCGCAATATTTAGGTAGCAGTACACAGTTTCCAGCCTGTGCACATGGAAATTTCTTCATAAGTAAGAGTAGGGATCAAATTCAGTGTCTAAATACTGTTTGGCAATTATGAAAGCAATATCTTGAATTCAGTGTATTGTTTTTGTGTCATTGTGGAGAAATATGAATTAATTCATGGTCACATGACCTGGATATCAAGGGATGTAACTGAAAATACGAAACTACTGCTATACGAATTTATCGCTACACTTTCTGTTTAAAATGAAAGACAGCAGGGTCCGTCGAGTTCCCAACTAATAAGGTTTGGAGGCAGTTTCAGCAAACAACAGAATTACCAGAAATCAAGACAGAGAAAAAACCCCACGACGTCGTCTAGACGGTTCGCCGTAAAGTAACCGGCGGAGATTTACTAAACAACAACAACAACAACAACAATAGCTGTCAGACTTCATTTGGATATTGCTAAAAAAGTAAACGGCTGGCAGGGGTCAATTTCTAGCCCCCTTTCATTTTTGGTAGGTGTACAATAGAGCTGAATGCTGACAATTGTCCTTGCAAATGCAGTGTGCTGCCAGGGCTTCCTTGAAAACAGCAGAAAATGGTAAAAAAAAGCAGCAGAAGTGGGTGGGGTAGGATTTGTTTACATAGCCACTACATTGGCTGTAAAGTGTACAAGCTATAGAAACCAGCTTCAAATTATTCTGTGGCAAGTCACAATGCAGTGATAACACAAAAGAGAAGGGTTGCAAAGTGTACTATTTGTTACGGCTCAAAAAACTTCGTCCGCTGCGTGTCCGAGTCTCGCCGACAGCTTGGAATAGTGGTTTGCTACCTAAGGTAGCAGTACACAGTTTCCAGCCTGTGCACATGGGGAAATTTCTTCATAAGTAAGAGTAGGGATCAAATTCAGTGTCTAAATACTGTTTGGCAATTATGAAAGCAATATCTTGAATTCAGTGTATTGTTTTTGTGTCATTGTGGAGAAATATGAATTAATTCATGGTCACATGACCTGGATATCAAGGGATGTAACTGAAAATACGAAACTACTGCTATACGAATTTATCGCTACACTTTCTGTTTAAAATAGCTGTCAGACTTCATTTGGATATTGCTAAAAAAGTAAACGGCTGGCAGGGGTCAATTTCTAGCCCCCTTTCATTTTTGGTAGGTGTACAATAGAGCTGAATGCTGACAATTGTCCTTGCAAATGCAGTGTGCTGCCAGGGCTTCCTTGAAAACAGCAGAAAATGGTAAAAAAAAGCAGCAGAAGTGGGTGGGGTAGGATTTGTTTACATAGCCACTACATTGGCTGTAAAGTGTACAAGCTATAGAAACCAGCTTCAAATTATTCTGTGGCAAGTCACAATGCAGTGATAACACAAAAGAGAAGGGTTGCAAAGTGTACTATTTGTTACGGCTCAAAAAACTTCGTCCGCTGCGTGTCCGAGTCTCGCCGACAGCTTGGAATAGTGGTTTGCTACCATTAACCAATATGTCAAATTTCAAAGTGCCATTTAGGACAATCTTTTTTATCTACTCCTTTACCAGAATCAATATTTAGACAAAAACACCATTGTTTCTGATGAAATTGGGTCATAAAACTGAAATTTGTATGCAAGCCTACAGGTAGGGTCTGAGGCAAGGGAGACAACTCCAAAATCAGAATTTTAGTCTAGATGTTTGTTAATCATTTTGGTGCTGTCAAAGCTTATTCAATCTTAAATTAAAGGTGATTAAACCCATTTTGACCAATATTTTGGGCATTTCGTGTACAAACGATAGATTTTAAATGATTAATTTTCTCTCATTTTCAGCTTGGAAAGCCGTAATACTGAAATAGTGTTGATTAGTCGCAAAGCACCGTATTCCATGCTGTCAGCGAGACTTTGATGCGCAGCGGACAAGGTTTTTTGAGCCGTAACAAATAGTTACAGGTAACCAACTGTTGTTAACCTAGTTTAAACAGGAAATCCCAAACTAAGGCACTGGCAAACAGTGCACGCCCACATCAGTCGTCGGCCTAAATTGGTGCGTATGATGAGGGCCCTCACTGTTTGCAAGAAAGAGTCAGTTTTTATAATAAATTACTATAAACAACCCAACGCGTAAAATAATTGTGTCTTGTTTTTTGTTTTTGTTTGGTTTTCTTGCACGTGGGGGGGGGGGGGGATTTACTGCCCTTTCGAGATTATGAGTCTCGCCGACAGCTTGGAATAGTGGTTTGCTTCCATTAACCAACATGTCAAATTTCAAAGTGCCATTTAGGACAATCTTTTTTATCTACTCCTTTACCAGAATCAATATTTAGACAAAAACACCATTGTTTCTGATGAAATTGGGTCATAAAACTGAAATTTGTATGCAAGCCTACAGGTAGGGTCTGAGGCAAGGGAGACAACTCCAAAATCAGAATTTTAGTCTAGATGTTTGTTAATCATTTTGGTGCTGTCAAAGCTTATTCAATCTTAAATTAAAGGTGATTAAACCCATTTTGACCAATATTTTGGGCATTTCGTGTACAAACGATAGATTTTAAATGATTAATTTTCTCTCATTTTCAGCTTGGAAAGCCGTAATACTGAAATAGTGTTGATTAGTCGCAAAGCACCGTATTCCATGCTGTCAGCGAGACTTTGATGCGCAGCGGACAAGGTTTTTTGAGCCGTAACAAATAGTTACAGGTAACCAACTGTTGTTAACCTAGTTTAAACAGGAAATCCCAAACTAAGGCACTGGCAAATAGTGCACGCCCACATCAGTCGTCGGCCTAAATAAATTACTATAAACAACCCAACGCGTAAAATAATTGTGTCTTGTTTTTTGTTTTTGTTTGGTTTTCTTGCACGGGGGGGGGGGGATTTACTGCCCTTTCGAGATTATTTCACTGATATCGAGCTGATTTTGCATCATAGGTGGCAAAACTGGAGTATCCGGAGAAAAACACCCTGACCTCCAGTTGCAGAACTTGGTGTATCACATCGTGTGACCCGAGGCAGGCTCCCCACCACAACCTTGACAGAACTAATGATTAAGAGTCAGCTCTCTATCCAATAGGCCACAGAGGCCCGTAATTGTGTCTTGTATGCTGGGGTATCCACAGCTTCTCTCAGCTGAGATTGACTGCTAGCAGCTGTGTTGTGAGCTAATAATGACAATTATTACTGTTTTTCTTTGATTCCACAATTAAACTTATCATAATAAGGTGGAATTACTACCAATTTGACACTTTTGAGAAAAGTCATATTTGTCTTAAAGGTAGCAGTACACAGTTTCCAGCCTGTGCACATGGGGAAATTTCTTCATAAGTAAGAGTAGGGATCAAATTCAGTGTCTAAATACTGTTTGGCAATTATGAAAGCAATATCTTGAATTCAGTGTATTGTTTTTGTGTCATTGTGGAGAAATATGAATTAATTCATGGTCACATGACCTGGATATCAAGGGATGTAACTGAAAATACGAAACTACTGCTATACGAATTTATCGCTACACTTTCTGTTTAAAATAGCTGTCAGACTTCATTTGGATATTGCTAAAAAAGTAAACGGCTGGCAGGGGTCAATTTCTAGCCCCCTTTCATTTTTGGTAGGTGTACAATAGAGCTGAATGCTGACAATTGTCCTTGCAAATGCAGTGTGCTGCCAGGGCTTCCTTGAAAACAGCAGAAAATGGTAAAAAAAAGCAGCAGAAGTGGGTGGGGTAGGATTTGTTTACATAGCCACTACATTGGCTGTAAAGTGTACAAGCTATAGAAACCAGCTTCAAATTATTCTGTGGCAAGTCACAATGCAGTGATAACACAAAAGAGAAGGGTTGCAAAGTGTACTATTTGTTACGGCTCAAAAAACTTCGTCCGCTGCGTGTCCGAGTCTCGCCGACAGCTTGGAATAGTGGTTTGCTACCATTAACCAATATGTCAAATTTCAAAGTGCCATTTAGGACAATCTTTTTTATCTACTCCTTTACCAGAATCAATATTTAGACAAAAACACCATTGTTTCTGATGAAATTGGGTCATAAAACTGAAATTTGTATGCAAGCCTACAGGTAGGGTCTGAGGCAAGGGAGACAACTCCAAAATCAGAATTTTAGTCTAGATGTTTGTTAATCATTTTGGTGCTGTCAAAGCTTATTCAATCTTAAATTAAAGGTGATTAAACCCATTTTGACCAATATTTTGGGCATTTCGTGTACAAACGATAGATTTTAAATGATTAATTTTCTCTCATTTTCAGCTTGGAAAGCCGTAATACTGAAATAGTGTTGATTAGTCGCAAAGCACCGTATTCCATGCTGTCAGCGAGACTTTGATGCGCAGCGGACAAGGTTTTTTGAGCCGTAACAAATAGTTACAGGTAACCAACTGTTGTTAACCTAGTTTAAACAGGAAATCCCAAACTAAGGCACTGGCAAATAGTGCACGCCCACATCAGTCGTCGGCCTAAATTGGTGCGTATGATGAGGGCCCTCACTGTTTGCAAGAAAGAGTCAGTTTTTATAATAAATTACTATAAACAACCCAACGCGTAAAATAATTGTGTCTTGTTTTTTGTTTTTGTTTGGTTTTCTTGCACGGGGGGGGGGGGGGGGGGGGGGATTTACTGCCCTTTCGAGATTATTTCACTGATATCGAGCTGAGTTTGCATCATAGGTGGCAAAACTGGAGTATCCGGAGAAAAACACCCTGACCTCCAGTTGCAGAACTTGGTGTATCACATCGTGTGACCCGAGGCAGGCTCCCCACCACAACCTTGACAGAACTAATGATTAAGAGTCAGCTCTCTATCCAATAGGCCACAGAGGCCCGTAATTGTGTCTTGTATGCTGGGGTATCCACAGCTTCTCTCAGCTGAGATTGACTGCTAGCAGCTGTGTTGTGAGCTAATAATGACAATTATTACTGTTTTTCTTTGATTCCACAATTAAACTTATCATAATAAGGTGGAATTACTACCAATTTGACACTTTTGAGAAAAGTCATATTTGTCTTAAATTAAGGTAGCAGTACACAGTTTCCAGCCTGTGCACATGGGGAAATTTCTTCATAAGTAAGAGTAGGGATCAAATTCAGTGTCTAAATACTGTTTGGCAATTATGAAAGCAATATCTTGAATTCAGTGTATTGTTTTTGTGTCATTGTGGAGAAATATGAATTAATTCATGGTCACATGACCTGGATATCAAGGGATGTAACTGAAAATACGAAACTACTGCTATACGAATTTATCGCTACACTTTCTGTTTAAAATAGCTGTCAGACTTCATTTGGATATTGCTAAAAAAGTAAACGGCTGGCAGGGGTCAATTTCTAGCCCCCTTTCATTTTTGGTAGGTGTACAATAGAGCTGAATGCTGACAATTGTCCTTGCAAATGCAGTGTGCTGCCAGGGCTTCCTTGAAAACAGCAGAAAATGGTAAAAAAAAGCAGCAGAAGTGGGTGGGGTAGGATTTGTTTACATAGCCACTACATTGGCTGTAAAGTGTACAAGCTATAGAAACCAGCTTCAAATTATTCTGTGGCAAGTCACAATGCAGTGATAACACAAAAGAGAAGGGTTGCAAAGTGTACTATTTGTTACGGCTCAAAAAACTTCGTCCGCTGCGTGTCCGAGTCTCGCCGACAGCTTGGAATAGTGGTTTGCTACCATTAAAGGTAGCAGTACACAGTTTCCAGCCTGTGCACATGGGGAAATTTCTTCATAAGTAAGAGTAGGGATCAAATTCAGTGTCTAAATACTGTTTGGCAATTATGAAAGCAATATCTTGAATTCAGTGTATTGTTTTTGTGTCATTGTGGAGAAATATGAATTAATTCATGGTCACATGACCTGGATATCAAGGGATGTAACTGAAAATACGAAACTACTGCTATACGAATTTATCGCTACACTTTCTGTTTAAAATAGTCGTCAGACTTCATTTGGATATTGCTAAAAAAGTAAACGGCTGGCAGGGGTCAATTTCTAGCCCCCTTTCATTTTTGGTAGGTGTACAATAGAGCTGAATGCTGACAATTGTCCTTGCAAATGCAGTGTGCTGCCAGGGCTTCCTTGAAAACAGCAGAAAATGGTAAAAAAAAGCAGCAGAAGTGGGTGGGGTAGGATTTGTTTACATAGCCACTACATTGGCTGTAAAGTGTACAAGCTATAGAAACCAGCTTCAAATTATTCTGTGGCAAGTCACAATGCAGTGATAACACAAAAGAGAAGGGTTGCAAAGTGTACTATTTGTTACGGCTCAAAAAACTTCGTCCGCTGCGTGTCCGAGTCTCGCCGACAGCTTGGAATAGTGGTTTGCTACCATTAACCAATATGTCAAATTTCAAAGTGCCATTTAGGACAATCTTTTTTATCTACTCCTTTACCAGAATCAATATTTAGACAAAAACACCATTGTTTCTGATGAAATTGGGTCATAAAACTGAAATTTGTATGCAAGCCTACAGGTAGGGTCTGAGGCAAGGGAGACAACTCCAAAATCAGAATTTTAGTCTAGATGTTTGTTAATCATTTTGGTGCTGTCAAAGCTTATTCAATCTTAAATTAAAGGTGATTAAACCCATTTTGACCAATATTTTGGGCATTTCGTGTACAAACGATAGATTTTAAATGATTAATTTTCTCTCATTTTCAGCTTGGAAAGCCGTAATACTGAAATAGTGTTGATTAGTCGCAAAGCACCGTATTCCATGCTGTCAGCGAGACTTTGATGCGCAGCGGACAAGGTTTTTTGAGCCGTAACAAATAGTTACAGGTAACCAACTGTTGTTAACCTAGTTTAAACAGGAAATCCCAAACTAAGGCACTGGCAAATAGTGCACGCCCACATCAGTCGTCGGCCTAAATTGGTGCGTATGATGAGGGCCCTCACTGTTTGCAAGAAAGAGTCAGTTTTTATAATAAATTACTATAAACAACCCAACGCGTAAAATAATTGTGTCTTGTTTTTTGTTTTTGTTTGGTTTTCTTGCACGGGGGGGGGGGGGGGGGGGGGGGATTTACTGCCCTTTCGAGATTATTTCACTGATATCGAGCTGAGTTTGCATCATAGGTGGCAAAACTGGAGTATCCGGAGAAAAACACCCTGACCTCCAGTTGCAGAACTTGGTGTATCACATCGTGTGACCCGAGGCAGGCTCCCCACCACAACCTTGACAGAACTAATGATTAAGAGTCAGCTCTCTATCCAATAGGCCACAGAGGCCCGTAATTGTGTCTTGTATGCTGGGGTATCCACAGCTTCTCTCAGCTGAGATTGACTGCTAGCAGCTGTGTTGTGAGCTAATAATGACAATTATTACTGTTTTTCTTTGATTCCACAATTAAACTTATCATAATAAGGTGGAATTACTACCAATTTGACACTTTTGAGAAAAGTCATATTTGTCTTAAACCAATATGTCAAATTTCAAAGTGCCATTTAGGACAATCTTTTTTATCTACTCCTTTACCAGAATCAATATTTAGACAAAAACACCATTGTTTCTGATGAAATTGGGTCATAAAACTGAAATTTGTATGCAAGCCTACAGGTAGGGTCTGAGGCAAGGGAGACAACTCCAAAATCAGAATTTTAGTCTAGATGTTTGTTAATCATTTTGGTGCTGTCAAAGCTTATTCAATCTTAAATTAAAGGTGATTAAACCCATTTTGACCAATATTTTGGGCATTTCGTGTACAAACGATAGATTTTAAATGATTAATTTTCTCTCATTTTCAGCTTGGAAAGCCGTAATACTGAAATAGTGTTGATTAGTCGCAAAGCACCGTATTCCATGCTGTCAGCGAGACTTTGATGCGCAGCGGACAAGGTTTTTTGAGCCGTAACAAATAGTTACAGGTAACCAACTGTTGTTAACCTAGTTTAAACAGGAAATCCCAAACTAAGGCACTGGCAAATAGTGCACGCCCACATCAGTCGTCGGCCTAAATTGGTGCGTATGATGAGGGCCCTCACTGTTTGCAAGAAAGAGTCAGTTTTTATAATAAATTACTATAAACAACCCAACGCGTAAAATAATTGTGTCTTGTTTTTTGTTTTTGTTTGGTTTTCTTGCACGGGGGGGGGAGGGGGGGGGGGATTTACTGCCCTTTCGAGATTATTTCACTGATATCGAGCTGATTTTGCATCATAGGTGGCAAAACTGGAGTATCCGGAGAAAAACACCCTGACCTCCAGTTGCAGAACTTGGTGTATCACATCGTGTGACCCGAGGCAGGCTCCCCACCACAACCTTGACAGAACTAATGATTAAGAGTCAGCTCTCTATCCAATAGGCCACAGAGGCCCGTAATTGTGTCTTGTATGCTGGGGTATCCACAGCTTCTCTCAGCTGAGATTGACTGCTAGCAGCTGTGTTGTGAGCTAATAATGACAATTATTACTGTTTTTCTTTGATTCCACAATTAAACTTATCATAATAAGGTGGAATTACTACCAATTTGACACTTTTGAGAAAAGTCATATTTGTCTTAAACCAATATGTCAAATTTCAAAGTGCCATTTAGGACAATCTTTTTTATCTACTCCTTTACCAGAATCAATATTTAGACAAAAACACCATTGTTTCTGATGAAATTGGGTCATAAAACTGAAATTTGTATGCAAGCCTACAGGTAGGGTCTGAGGCAAGGGAGACAACTCCAAAATCAGAATTTTAGTCTAGATGTTTGTTAATCATTTTGGTGCTGTCAAAGCTTATTCAATCTTAAATTAAAGGTGATTAAACCCATTTTGACCAATATTTTGGGCATTTCGTGTACAAACGATAGATTTTAAATGATTAATTTTCTCTCATTTTCAGCTTGGAAAGCCGTAATACTGAAATAGTGTTGATTAGTCGCAAAGCACCGTATTCCATGCTGTCAGCGAGACTTTGATGCGCAGCGGACAAGGTTTTTTGAGCCGTAACAAATAGTTACAGGTAACCAACTGTTGTTAACCTAGTTTAAACAGGAAATCCCAAACTAAGGCACTGGCAAATAGTGCACGCCCACATCAGTCGTCGGCCTAAATTGGTGCGTATGATGAGGGCCCTCACTGTTTGCAAGAAAGAGTCAGTTTTTATAATAAATTACTATAAACAACCCAACGCGTAAAATAATTGTGTCTTGTTTTTTGTTTTTGTTTGGTTTTCTTGCACGGGGGGGGGGGGGGGGGGGGGGGGGGATTTACTGCCCTTTCGAGATTATTTCACTGATATCGAGCTGATTTTGCATCATAGGTGGCAAAACTGGAGTATCCGGAGAAAAACACCCTGACCTCCAGTTGCAGAACTTGGTGTATCACATCGTGTGACCCGAGGCAGGCTCCCCACCACAACCTTGACAGAACTAATGATTAAGAGTCAGCTCTCTATCCAATAGGCCACAGAGGCCCGTAATTGTGTCTTGTATGCTGGGGTATCCACAGCTTCTCTCAGCTGAGATTGACTGCTAGCAGCTGTGTTGTGAGCTAATAATGACAATTATTACTGTTTTTCTTTGATTCCACAATTAAACTTATCATAATAAGGTGGAATTACTACCAATTTGACACTTTTGAGAAAAGTCATATTTGTCTTAAATTAAGGTAGCAGTACACAGTTTCCAGCCTGTGCACATGGGGAAATTTCTTCATAAGTAAGAGTAGGGATCAAATTCAGTGTCTAAATACTGTTTGGCAATTATGAAAGCAATATCTTGAATTCAGTGTATTGTTTTTGTGTCATTGTGGAGAAATATGAATTAATTCATGGTCACATGACCTGGATATCAAGGGATGTAACTGAAAATACGAAACTACTGCTATACGAATTTATCGCTACACTTTCTGTTTAAAATAGCTGTCAGACTTCATTTGGATATTGCTAAAAAAGTAAACGGCTGGCAGGGTCAATTTCTAGCCCCCTTTCATTTTTGGTAGGTGTACAATAGAGCTGAATGCTGACAATTGTCCTTGCAAATGCAGTGTGCTGCCAGGGCTTCCTTGAAAACAGCAGAAAATGGTAAAAAAAAGCAGCAGAAGTGGGTGGGTAGGATTTGTTTACATAGCCACTACATTGGCTGTAAAGTGTACAAGCTATAGAAACCAGCTTCAAATTATTCTGTGGCAAGTCACAATGCAGTGATAACACAAAAGAGAAGGGTTGCAAAGTGTACTATTTGTTACGGCTCAAAAAACTTCGTCCGCTGCGTGTCCGAGTCTCGCCGACAGCTTGGAATAGTGGTTTGCTACCATTAACCAATATGTCAAATTTCAAAGTGCCATTTAGGACAATCTTTTTTATCTACTCCTTTACCAGAATCAATATTTAGACAAAAACACCATTGTTTCTGATGAAATTGGGTCATAAAACTGAAATTTGTATGCAAGCCTACAGGTAGGGTCTGAGGCAAGGGAGACAACTCCAAAATCAGAATTTTAGTCTAGATGTTTGTTAATCATTTTGGTGCTGTCAAAGCTTATTCAATCTTAAATTAAAGGTGATTAAACCCATTTTGACCAATATTTTGGGCATTTCGTGTACAAACGATAGATTTTAAATGATTAATTTTCTCTCATTTTCAGCTTGGAAAGCCGTAATACTGAAATAGTGTTGATTAGTCGCAAAGCACCGTATTCCATGCTGTCAGCGAGACTTTGATGCGCAGCGGACAAGGTTTTTTGAGCCGTAACAAATAGTTACAGGTAACCAACTGTTGTTAACCTAGTTTAAACAGGAAATCCCAAACTAAGGCACTGGCAAACAGTGCACGCCCACATCAGTCGTCGGCCTAAATTGGTGCGTATGATGAGGGCCCTCACTGTTTGCAAGAAAGAGTCAGTTTTTATAATAAATTACTATAAACAACCCAACGCGTAAAATAATTGTGTCTTGTTTTTTGTTTTTGTTTGGTTTTCTTGCACGTGGGGGGGGGGGGGGATTTACTGCCCTTTCGAGATTATGAGTCTCGCCGACAGCTTGGAATAGTGGTTTGCTTCCATTAACCAACATGTCAAATTTCAAAGTGCCATTTAGGACAATCTTTTTTATCTACTCCTTTACCAGAATCAATATTTAGACAAAAACACCATTGTTTCTGATGAAATTGGGTCATAAAACTGAAATTTGTATGCAAGCCTACAGGTAGGGTCTGAGGCAAGGGAGACAACTCCAAAATCAGAATTTTAGTCTAGATGTTTGTTAATCATTTTGGTGCTGTCAAAGCTTATTCAATCTTAAATTAAAGGTGATTAAACCCATTTTGACCAATATTTTGGGCATTTCGTGTACAAACGATAGATTTTAAATGATTAATTTTCTCTCATTTTCAGCTTGGAAAGCCGTAATACTGAAATAGTGTTGATTAGTCGCAAAGCACCGTATTCCATGCTGTCAGCGAGACTTTGATGCGCAGCGGACAAGGTTTTTTGAGCCGTAACAAATAGTTACAGGTAACCAACTGTTGTTAACCTAGTTTAAACAGGAAATCCCAAACTAAGGCACTGGCAAATAGTGCACGCCCACATCAGTCGTCGGCCTAAATAAATTACTATAAACAACCCAACGCGTAAAATAATTGTGTCTTGTTTTTTGTTTTTGTTTGGTTTTCTTGCACGGGGGGGGGGGGGATTTACTGCCCTTTCGAGATTATTTCACTGATATCGAGCTGATTTTGCATCATAGGTGGCAAAACTGGAGTATCCGGAGAAAAACACCCTGACCTCCAGTGCAGAACTTGGTGTATCACATCGTGTGACCCGAGGCAGGCTCCCCACCACAACCTTGACAGAACTAATGATTAAGAGTCAGCTCTCTATCCAATAGGCCACAGAGGCCCGTAATTGTGTCTTGTATGCTGGGGTATCCACAGCTTCTCTCAGCTGAGATTGACTGCTAGCAGCTGTGTTGTGAGCTAATAATGACAATTATTACTGTTTTTCTTTGATTCCACAATTAAACTTATCATAATAAGGTGGAATTACTACCAATTTGACACTTTTGAGAAAAGTCATATTTGTCTTAAAGGTAGCAGTACACAGTTTCCAGCCTGTGCACATGGGGAAATTTCTTCATAAGTAAGAGTAGGGATCAAATTCAGTGTCTAAATACTGTTTGGCAATTATGAAAGCAATATCTTGAATTCAGTGTATTGTTTTTGTGTCATTGTGGAGAAATATGAATTAATTCATGGTCACATGACCTGGATATCAAGGGATGTAACTGAAAATACGAAACTACTGCTATACGAATTTATCGCTACACTTTCTGTTTAAAATAGCTGTCAGACTTCATTTGGATATTGCTAAAAAAGTAAACGGCTGGCAGGGGTCAATTTCTAGCCCCCTTTCATTTTTGGTAGGTGTACAATAGAGCTGAATGCTGACAATTGTCCTTGCAAATGCAGTGTGCTGCCAGGGCTTCCTTGAAAACAGCAGAAAATGGTAAAAAAAGCAGCAGAAGTGGGTGGGGTAGGATTTGTTTACATAGCCACTACATTGGCTGTAAAGTGTACAAGCTATAGAAACCAGCTTCAAATTATTCTGTGGCAAGTCACAATGCAGTGATAACACAAAAGAGAAGGGTTGCAAAGTGTACTATTTGTTACGGCTCAAAAACTTCGTCCGCTGCGTGTCCGAGTCTCGCCGACAGCTTGGAATAGTGGTTTGCTACCATTAACCAATATGTCAAATTTCAAAGTGCCATTTAGGACAATCTTTTTTATCTACTCCTTTACCAGAATCAATATTTAGACAAAAACACCATTGTTTCTGATGAAATTGGGTCATAAAACTGAAATTTGTATGCAAGCCTACAGGTAGGGTCTGAGGCAAGGGAGACAACTCCAAAATCAGAATTTTAGTCTAGATGTTTGTTAATCATTTTGGTGCTGTCAAAGCTTATTCAATCTTAAATTAAAGGTGATTAAACCCATTTTGACCAATATTTTGGGCATTTCGTGTACAAACGATAGATTTTAAATGATTAATTTTCTCTCATTTCAGCTTGGAAAGCCGTAATACTGAAATAGTGTTGATTAGTCGCAAAGCACCGTATTCCATGCTGTCAGCGAGACTTTGATGCGCAGCGGACAAGGTTTTTTGAGCCGTAACAAATAGTTACAGGTAACCAACTGTTGTTAACCTAGTTTAAACAGGAAATCCCAAACTAAGGCACTGGCAAATAGTGCACGCCCACATCAGTCGTCGGCCTAAATTGGTGCGTATGATGAGGGCCCTCACTGTTTGCAAGAAAGAGTCAGTTTTTATAATAAATTACTATAAACAACCCAACGCGTAAAATAATTGTGTCTTGTTTTTTGTTTTTGTTTGGTTTTCTTGCACGGGGGGGGGGGGGGGGGGGGGATTTACTGCCCTTTCGAGATTATTTCACTGATATCGAGCTGAGTTTGCATCATAGGTGGCAAAACTGGAGTATCCGGAGAAAAACACCCTGACCTCCAGTTGCAGAACTTGGTGTATCACATCGTGTGACCCGAGGCAGGCTCCCCACCACAACCTTGACAGAACTAATGATTAAGAGTCAGCTCTCTATCCAATAGGCCACAGAGGCCCGTAATTGTGTCTTGTATGCTGGGGTATCCACAGCTTCTCTCAGCTGAGATTGACTGCTAGCAGCTGTGTTGTGAGCTAATAATGACAATTATTACTGTTTTTCTTTGATTCCACAATTAAACTTATCATAATAAGGTGGAATTACTACAATTTGACACTTTTGAGAAAGTCATATTTGTCTTAAATTAAGTAGCAGTACACAGTTTCCAGCCTGTGCACATGGGGAAATTTCTTCATAAGTAAGAGTAGGGATCAAATTCAGTGTCTAAATACTGTTTGGCAATTATGAAAGCAATATCTTGAATTCAGTGTATTGTTTTTGTGTCATTGTGGAGAAATATGAATTAATTCATGGTCACATGACCTGGATATCAAGGGATGTAACTGAAAATACGAAACTACTGCTATACGAATTTATCGCTACACTTTCTGTTTAAAATAGCTGTCAGACTTCATTTGGATATTGCTAAAAAAGTAAACGGCTGGCAGGGGTCAATTTCTAGCCCCCTTTCATTTTTGGTAGGTGTACAATAGAGCTGAATGCTGACAATTGTCCTTGCAAATGCAGTGTGCTGCCAGGGCTTCCTTGAAAACAGCAGAAAATGGTAAAAAAAAGCAGCAGAAGTGGGTGGGGTAGGATTTGTTTACATAGCCACTACATTGGCTGTAAAGTGTACAAGCTATAGAAACCAGCTTCAAATTATTCTGTGGCAAGTCACAATGCAGTGATAACACAAAAGAGAAGGGTTGCAAAGTGTACTATTTGTTACGGCTCAAAAAACTTCGTCCGCTGCGTGTCCGAGTCTCGCCGACAGCTTGGAATAGTGGTTTGCTACCATTAAAGGTAGCAGTACACAGTTTCCAGCCTGTGCACATGGGGAAATTTCTTCATAAGTAAGAGTAGGGATCAAATTCAGTGTCTAAATACTGTTTGGCAATTATGAAAGCAATATCTTGAATTCAGTGTATTGTTTTTGTGTCATTGTGGAGAAATATGAATTAATTCATGGTCACATGACCTGGATATCAAGGGATGTAACTGAAAATACGAAACTACTGCTATACGAATTTATCGCTACACTTTCTGTTTAAAATAGTCGTCAGACTTCATTTGGATATTGCTAAAAAAGTAAACGGCTGGCAGGGGTCAATTTCTAGCCCCCTTTCATTTTTGGTAGGTGTACAATAGAGCTGAATGCTGACAATTGTCCTTGCAAATGCAGTGTGCTGCCAGGGCTTCCTTGAAAACAGCAGAAAATGGTAAAAAAAAGCAGCAGAAGTGGGTGGGGTAGGATTTGTTTACATAGCCACTACATTGGCTGTAAAGTGTACAAGCTATAGAAACCAGCTTCAAATTATTCTGTGGCAAGTCACAATGCAGTGATAACACAAAAGAGAAGGGTTGCAAAGTGTACTATTTGTTACGGCTCAAAAAACTTCGTCCGCTGCGTGTCCGAGTCTCGCCGACAGCTTGGAATAGTGGTTTGCTACCATTAACCAATATGTCAAATTTCAAAGTGCCATTTAGGACAATCTTTTTTATCTACTCCTTTACCAGAATCAATATTTAGACAAAAACACCATTGTTTCTGATGAAATTGGGTCATAAAACTGAAATTTGTATGCAAGCCTACAGGTAGGGTCTGAGGCAAGGGAGACAACTCCAAAATCAGAATTTTAGTCTAGATGTTTGTTAATCATTTTGGTGCTGTCAAAGCTTATTCAATCTTAAATTAAAGGTGATTAAACCCATTTTGACCAATATTTTGGGCATTTCGTGTACAAACGATAGATTTTAAATGATTAATTTTCTCTCATTTTCAGCTTGGAAAGCCGTAATACTGAAATAGTGTTGATTAGTCGCAAAGCACCGTATTCCATGCTGTCAGCGAGACTTTGATGCGCAGCGGACAAGGTTTTTTGAGCCGTAACAAATAGTTACAGGTAACCAACTGTTGTTAACCTAGTTTAAACAGGAAATCCCAAACTAAGGCACTGGCAAATAGTGCACGCCCACATCAGTCGTCGGCCTAAATTGGTGCGTATGATGAGGGCCCTCACTGTTTGCAAGAAAGAGTCAGTTTTTATAATAAATTACTATAAACAACCCAACGCGTAAAATAATTGTGTCTTGTTTTTTGTTTTTGTTTGGTTTTCTTGCACGGGGGGGGGGGGGGGGGGGGGGATTTACTGCCCTTTCGAGATTATTTCACTGATATCGAGCTGAGTTTGCATCATAGGTGGCAAAACTGGAGTATCCGGAGAAAAACACCCTGACCTCCAGTTGCAGAACTTGGTGTATCACATCGTGTGACCCGAGGCAGGCTCCCCACCACAACCTTGACAGAACTAATGATTAAGAGTCAGCTCTCTATCCAATAGGCCACAGAGGCCCGTAATTGTGTCTTGTATGCTGGGGTATCCACAGCTTCTCTCAGCTGAGATTGACTGCTAGCAGCTGTGTTGTGAGCTAATAATGACAATTATTACTGTTTTTCTTTGATTCCACAATTAAACTTATCATAATAAGGTGGAATTACTACCAATTTGACACTTTTGAGAAAAGTCATATTTGTCTTAAACCAATATGTCAAATTTCAAAGTGCCATTTAGGACAATCTTTTTTATCTACTCCTTTACCAGAATCAATATTTAGACAAAAACACCATTGTTTCTGATGAAATTGGGTCATAAAACTGAAATTTGTATGCAAGCCTACAGGTAGGGTCTGAGGCAAGGGAGACAACTCCAAAATCAGAATTTTAGTCTAGATGTTTGTTAATCATTTTGGTGCTGTCAAAGCTTATTCAATCTTAAATTAAAGGTGATTAAACCCATTTTGACCAATATTTTGGGCATTTCGTGTACAAACGATAGATTTTAAATGATTAATTTTCTCTCATTTTCAGCTTGGAAAGCCGTAATACTGAAATAGTGTTGATTAGTCGCAAAGCACCGTATTCCATGCTGTCAGCGAGACTTTGATGCGCAGCGGACAAGGTTTTTTGAGCCGTAACAAATAGTTACAGGTAACCAACTGTTGTTAACCTAGTTTAAACAGGAAATCCCAAACTAAGGCACTGGCAAATAGTGCACGCCCACATCAGTCGTCGGCCTAAATTGGTGCGTATGATGAGGGCCCTCACTGTTTGCAAGAAAGAGTCAGTTTTTATAATAAATTACTATAAACAACCCAACGCGTAAAATAATTGTGTCTTGTTTTTTGTTTTTGTTTGGTTTTCTTGCACGGGGGGGGGAGGGGGGGGGGGATTTACTGCCCTTTCGAGATTATTTCACTGATATCGAGCTGATTTTGCATCATAGGTGGCAAAACTGGAGTATCCGGAGAAAAACACCCTGACCTCCAGTTGCAGAACTTGGTGTATCACATCGTGTGACCCGAGGCAGGCTCCCCACCACAACCTTGACAGAACTAATGATTAAGAGTCAGCTCTCTATCCAATAGGCCACAGAGGCCCGTAATTGTGTCTTGTATGCTGGGGTATCCACAGCTTCTCTCAGCTGAGATTGACTGCTAGCAGCTGTGTTGTGAGCTAATAATGACAATTATTACTGTTTTTCTTTGATTCCACAATTAAACTTATCATAATAAGGTGGAATTACTACCAATTTGACACTTTTGAGAAAAGTCATATTTGTCTTAAACCAATATGTCAAATTTCAAAGTGCCATTTAGGACAATCTTTTTTATCTACTCCTTTACCAGAATCAATATTTAGACAAAAACACCATTGTTTCTGATGAAATTGGGTCATAAAACTGAAATTTGTATGCAAGCCTACAGGTAGGGTCTGAGGCAAGGGAGACAACTCCAAAATCAGAATTTTAGTCTAGATGTTTGTTAATCATTTTGGTGCTGTCAAAGCTTATTCAATCTTAAATTAAAGGTGATTAAACCCATTTTGACCAATATTTTGGGCATTTCGTGTACAAACGATAGATTTTAAATGATTAATTTTCTCTCATTTTCAGCTTGGAAAGCCGTAATACTGAAATAGTGTTGATTAGTCGCAAAGCACCGTATTCCATGCTGTCAGCGAGACTTTGATGCGCAGCGGACAAGGTTTTTTGAGCCGTAACAAATAGTTACAGGTAACCAACTGTTGTTAACCTAGTTTAAACAGGAAATCCCAAACTAAGGCACTGGCAAATAGTGCACGCCCACATCAGTCGTCGGCCTAAATTGGTGCGTATGATGAGGGCCCTCACTGTTTGCAAGAAAGAGTCAGTTTTTATAATAAATTACTATAAACAACCCAACGCGTAAAATAATTGTGTCTTGTTTTTTGTTTTTGTTTGGTTTTCTTGCACGGGGGGGGGGGGGGGGGGGGGGGGGGGGATTTACTGCCCTTTCGAGATTATTTCACTGATATCGAGCTGATTTTGCATCATAGGTGGCAAAACTGGAGTATCCGGAGAAAAACACCCTGACCTCCAGTTGCAGAACTTGGTGTATCACATCGTGTGACCCGAGGCAGGCTCCCCACCACAACCTTGACAGAACTAATGATTAAGAGTCAGCTCTCTATCCAATAGGCCACAGAGGCCCGTAATTGTGTCTTGTATGCTGGGGTATCCACAGCTTCTCTCAGCTGAGATTGACTGCTAGCAGCTGTGTTGTGAGCTAATAATGACAATTATTACTGTTTTCTTTGATTCCACAATTAAACTTATCATAATAAGGTGGAATTACTACCAATTTGACACTTTTGAGAAAAGTCATATTTGTCTTAAATTAAGGTAGCAGTACACAGTTTCCAGCCTGTGCACATGGGGAAATTTCTTCATAAGTAAGAGTAGGGATCAAATTCAGTGTCTAAATACTGTTTGGCAATTATGAAAGCAATATCTTGAATTCAGTGTATTGTTTTTGTGTCATTGTGGAGAAATATGAATTAATTCATGGTCACATGACCTGGATATCAAGGGATGTAACTGAAAATACGAAACTACTGCTATACGAATTTATCGCTACACTTTCTGTTTAAAATAGCTGTCAGACTTCATTTGGATATTGCTAAAAAAGTAAACGGCTGGCAGGGGTCAATTTCTAGCCCCCTTTCATTTTTGGTAGGTGTACAATAGAGCTGAATGCTGACAATTGTCCTTGCAAATGCAGTGTGCTGCCAGGGCTTCCTTGAAAACAGCAGAAAATGGTAAAAAAAAGCAGCAGAAGTGGGTGGGGTAGGATTTGTTTACATAGCCACTACATTGGCTGTAAAGTGTACAAGCTATAGAAACCAGCTTCAAATTATTCTGTGGCAAGGTCACAATGCAGTGATAATACAAAAGAGAAGGGTTGCAAAGTGTACTATTTGTTACGGCTCAAAAAACTTCGTCCGCTGCGTGTCCGAGTCTCACCGACAGCTTGGAATAGTGGTTTGCTACCATAGACTTCTGTCATCG